>JAHWFO010020423.1:2574914-2613871 GCA_023313115.1 Rhysida immarginata
CGACTATTTTTTTTTTTTTTATTTTGAGTGGATCTTAAATTATGCATTGACGTATTTTTTAAAGAAATGGGCTAACCTTTTTAAAGAAATTAATTTTTTGTTATAAAAATGAAGAAATGGCAGAAGCATATATTTCATCGCCCTAACCACAATAAATACGACATGAACAGCTTCTTCTTATTGAAAAATTTAATTCTCTTTTTTGAATCCGTATCATCCACAAAAATGTTATCAGGAGGTTATTTCGTATAACAAATCTTATGAGACAAATCTGTTTAATTCTTTCTACTAAGCAAGCATATTGTATGTGGTAGGCCTGTGCGAATGTTCCATTCCGCCATTCCAACTTTTTTTTTTTTGTTCAATTTGTTACTGATCCACTATTTGCCTTCGGGACAAAATTTCGCTGAAATGCATATATGAGGTGTAACATGCTTTTTACACCCTGAAGTTTTAGGATAATTCCTCAGATATTTTTCTCGATATTGTATAAAACGTCTAAAATCAAAGATGGTCATATTATTTTGTCCAATCCCTGTATATGCATTACATTGAAAGTTTTACAGTAATTACCTGATAATAACTTCAAGGAAAATAAAACTGCGCTTTTCCTATTGAACGAAAATTTACCCAAATCAAAATTTATCACTGAAATTAATAAAATTTTCTATAAATCATCAAATAAGCAAACGAAATTTCTTCATCTGACTGGATATGGTTAGAGAACTAAGTTAATGCAGCTGCACACTAATTAACGCTGCATTTAATGAGCAGCTGTCAGAATATTTTTTTAATATAAGAATAAAATTTTTCTTACAAATCAGTGCGAGGCTCTGAGAGAAACTTGAGACATGATTTTAATCTCTGCCCTCCTGTTTTGTCTCTCGGTTGAGGTTGTTAGAGCAGAAAACGTCGACTACGTTTATGAAGCTCGTAATTTCCTTTTTTTTTTAATTTAAATCTTTATTTCATAAAATTAAAAAAACAGAGAGACATACACATAATAGTAAATCATATTTCTATATTTTTAAACATTTTCTGATAATAATATTTTATATTTTTTAGATCCTGATTTCCTTGCATGTCCTACATGGACTATTGAAAAGCAAATTACAATAACTTCACCTTTGTATCCTGAATATCCTCCATATTTTTATTGTGAATATGTTATCAAGGTAATCCACCTGCCTAAATGATTTGTTTTATTCATCAGGCTATGGTAAAGACCTCGTCCTCCTTCATGTGATCATAAAGATAACATTAAAATAACATTAACTTATTTTTTTTCACCTCATGGTTATAAATTCAAAGTTTTTTGTTTTGCGATATTTGCTTTGAAATAAAATATATAGGTGCATCAGTTCATTGGATTATTTTTTAGAATATTCATTTATAATAGATAAAAGAAATTTTTAAAACTATAAGGGAATTGATATCTACACTTTATAATCATTTTTAATACCAAAGTTTACTTTTTCTCTGAGAAAGCGATTTTTATATATTATTCACTTTTGGCTAGTTTTGAACGATGATCAAGTGATTTCGAAAGTCAATTCTACTGCAATATGATTTTCATTAAAGTAAATTATATTGCGAAACAAAAGAATATAAACTATTTAATTATATTAATGGAAAATTTCAATTTAGGCACCAAACGGAGCACACGTAGCCGTTACATTCACGCAATTCAGTCTTCCCAAACGCGTTGCTGTTACCGGTAAATCTGCAACGCAAACTGTCAATCTATGCGACGAAAACTATTTAGCCGTGAAGGCGAGAAATTTAACACAGAAAGGCATCAGGTGAGCAAACGATGTGGTAGAGTATTCACCAATTTGGAGTTTATTACCTCTAACCAAAAAATTCTAATTCTAGCGCCTTCTCGTTTGTGTTTTTTTAATAGATACTGCGGTGAAGATCTTAGAAGGATGACCATAATTTCGGAAGGTTCGACCATGGTCTTCACTTTTCAATCGATGCCATTTAAAGGTCAAACTGTTAGAGGATTTAAGGCTGATGTTAAATTTAGACAACCACCTTATTCACCAAAAGGTATGATTCGATTAAATATTCGTTCATTTTAAAAATTAGATATTTCAATATCGATAGTGTCAGTAAAATTACAGGATAAAATTTACATTAAAAAAATTTCATTTAGGTCAGGAATTTCCTTGTGGAAGAGTTTTTTCAACAGATACGGCCTTATCTATAAATATGTCTGCGCTACCCTGTTATCTTCACATCGGTTCTCCAGTAAGCATAACTGCATCATATTTGAATCCAATTTTTTTAATTCTATTATGAAACTTAATAAGTGATTGGCTAATTTTTAAATTGGATTACTCGAACTTACATATGTGATGGCTTCCAAGAGTCCCTGAAATCGGATGCTTGCAGTTCGAAATAGTAAACGTGACAGAAATTCACGTTACAACACAGCTAAGAGGTCTTTCTCACTATATGAAAAAAGCTGCAAGGCAATGTGGGAAAGCAGGTCACTACTTTTTCACCTACGCCCCTTTTTTATGGAGACGTAAAGTAATCTCTGACTGCGCACGCATAGTACGTACCCAAAAACATAAAGCATTGTTTCAAGTTCATTTTAGCCTCTACGGTTTCAGTTTCTTTTTTATTGGCTGCGCGAAATCAACACCTCCTAAAGAGAAAGCCTCTGCACGAAAACGTCATATGTTGTTACATCATCTAAGTAGGGCATTGTTATTCGTATTTCTACCAATAAAACGCCCTGAATTTGCACTACTACTTGTATAAGAAAGACCTGTGGGTCGTCCTGTTAAGAGATGGCGCGAAATTTTTTTTTAGACCGTAACAGACCTTGTATCCTAATACTTGTCAGGAAGAAGATGATGATGATGATGTAACAATGTATGACGGTTTCCGTGCAGAGGCTTTCTCTTTAGGTGTTGCAACACCACCTAGACAGAAGGCCTGCGCACAGAAACTTCATACATTGTTACATCATCATCAAACGGCCAAATTTAGGGCTTATTATTGGTAGAAATACGATAAACAATAGCCGCTTCAGTGGGATTAACAATGTATGACGTTACTGTATGCAGGCCTTCTGTCTAGGTCAGCAGTTCTTAACCTGTGGGTCGCGACCCCGTCGGAGGTTGAATAACGATTTGCTAGGGGTCGCCTAAGAGCATCGGAAATAAGTTGTTTTCTTTGTTTGTATTCTAATATGTAAAACATGAAAACATGTTATTGTACAAATTTTTTCCATTGGTAAAAATTACAGTCGGGGTCGCCACATCTTGGAGAATTGTATTAAAAGGGTCGCGGAACTATAAATTTTGAGAACCGCTGGTCTAGGTGGTTTTGGGTGTTGGTGCAATAGAGCTGGTAACGGGGCCAACGATATAACGGCTGGTGGTGTTGTTATATCGTTGGCCCCGGCTAGGGCAGAGTAGATAAAGGGTTATCTACTCTGCCCTAGCCCCGGCTAGTAAGTGGTGACGTCAGTTCCTAGCCCGTTGCCTAGCGATTCCAAACTTAGGTTTAACTTCTCTAAGCTTTTCATTGGCCTTACAACACATTGTTAAATCTAATGTTTGGAATCGCTAGGCAACTGGCCGGGAAGTGACATCACACATACCAGCTCTATGACGTATATTACAGATAGTCTCCGAATCCTATTGTTAACAGCGCCACCAAAGTGAAGCAAATTGAAGCCATGATAGTCTGGGCAGGAGTGAGCCGTGGAGTAGTTACGGTCTGGCTACTTTTGGTTGCTTTTTTGACGATTTTGGGCCCGAGAAATAATTATTCAAAATCATTCCTCAAAGTTGCTCTGCATACAACTGTACAAACAGACACAAAAAAGGACCAGGAATCATTTTCCACAAGCATAAATCAAAAATACGTAACTGAAAGATGATCGAAACGAAATTGAAATTAATCAAAACTAAATTGAAATTGAAACCATGATCGAAAAATGGTTTATAAAATATAATAAAATACTTCAAATGCAAAGTTAACGAAAAGATAAACTTATCACTCCGTGATCGGCGTGTTAAATAGCTGCTTTCATATTTAGCCATGTGTTTTGCATCATCTTCACAAGACAGTTCTGGGCGGCGCAGCTTCCCCGTTTGCCTCAAGTATTGCGGCTGGTTTCAGAGCCTATCTTTAATATACGAGTTAACAAGGCCGGGGCCGCATTCCACTACATGAAATATCGATGCAAAATTCGCGCATGACCTCAAAATGACATATAATGCTAAGCTTGAGCATTGTTGGAGATGGGTTTCAACAATACAAATGACGTAACATCGATACGAATTTCATCGATGTTTATGTAGTAGAAAGCACCCCTGGAAGCGAAAAAGTACCTGACCAACTGGGTGATAGCAACAATCCAACCTGCATTGTATCCATCTTGGATGTCAACAATCAGTGTTTTTCCTTTTGTTGGAAACAATGAAGTTTAGATTGTTGCTAGCACCCAGTCGGTAGGGTGACTTATTTACTTCCAGGCCTTGTTATCTCGTTGGCATCGGTTCATACGAATGAGATAATTGTTAATGCGGCTTTCCCAAACTGCCTTGCAGCTTTTTTTCATATAGTGATTAAAGACCTTAGTATCTTTGTCTCGTTTTTCCTTTCAACAATAGAATTTAGAATTAGCAATATCTGTAAATGTTGCAATTCAAAATATCCGTTAATGAGCGGCTTACAAATATGAAATTTTGCGTCTCCTAACGATTCATGTAATGACAAAGCAGCTAAAGAAGGCCACGAAACTTGGACGGTTTACTGGGAGCACATGGCCCGTTAATCGTTTCAATTTAGGCGCGCGTGCGTCCATTAGTTTCGGAGATAAGTGCTAGAGGTTAAGAAGGTTTCAGGAATATTTCAAAAAATTAATAAATTTCTTCAGTGTTGTCAATTTTGCATAGAGGTATTTAATTTAAAAACCTATTTTCATTATTTTGTGCATTGTTAAAATTTCAGTCCAACCACAGCCTACAATGTCCTCCATCATTATTGGCTATGGTCCAACCTTAGCCTACAAAAAATGAGATAGCCTTCCCATTTTCCATCTTGCATTGTTTTCGTGTCCTCTCTCTTCTATTGTTACAGATAGTGGGTAAAGCCAATACCATCTCTACTCATAATTTAGGGCTTATTATTGGTAGAAATGCGATTAAAGATGACTACCTATGACGTTTTAACAATGTATGATGTTTACGCGCTCAGGCTTTCTCTTTAGGTGGTGTTGGTAAAGCGCTGTATAAAGAAAGTATGGACAATCTTTGTTGCAGGCAGCCATTTTGACCCCAATTTCATTCCTGTTTTTTATGATGATTGTTTCTTGTTTTGCGATAAATTCAACTTGCAGATTGAACACTTCCTTTTTAATAAAAGTTAGAGAGAAATGTACCTCTGAAGTGTGAATTTGCTGGAAAACACGACCAAACATCATATGAAATAGGAGTCAAAATGGCTGCCTGCAACAATGAATTGTCCGTACTTTCTTTATACAGTGCTTTAATAGTGGGGCGAAAGCAGCGTCTCTATAGGGAAAACCAGAAAATCACAAAAATATTTCAGTTTCACGCCGTGCTTTCATACCTTATTTCCGTTTCTGCCATATAACAAGACCCTTAAAAACTCGAGATCGCTTGTTAGGTGGGGTACATATCAGTTGCTTAGGTTCAGAAAAAAATTTATTAGAGGTTGGAGAGTTTAGGGGTATTAATTGAGGCACGTAGCGACAATAATGATAAATGCTTTGATGTTACCTGGGTCACAACAGATACGAAAATACGTTATGAAGGCATGGCGTAAAAGTGAAATATTTAAAGCGTTTGTTCTGATTAGGCCGCACATTACTAGTCAATGGGATGAGCAACTGAACTGAAACTATTTAAACTATTCTTGTGATTGCCCTATAGAAGCTCTGCTTCCGCTCCACTGTCTGTAACAATAGAAGAGAGTGGATACGAAAACAATATGAGAAGAAAAATTGGGCAGGCTATCTGACTTCTTGTGGACTAAGGTCCAACAAAGGACAAGCACATCTAAAAAAGTGTTAAACTAGGAACTTTGAAGTTTTTGAAGCTAATTCGTGTTCAAATTTTTAAATAAACTCTATATGGCACTTTTATACATTATGCGGGATTGATTTTAATGTTTTCCTTCATCTCGTAGGCAGTCGATAATAAACCTGCGGTTTTTCTCCTTAAATCAGAAACCTCTAATTGTCAGTACACGATAAACCATATATACGAAGATGGCAGGTAAGAAATAATAACGGGTACTTATAAGTAAGAAAAATTTTGCTGTTTTTATTTTTTAAATGGCAGTAGTGTATTTTTTATTATCAAAATTAAATTTCTTTCTTAGGAACAAACAAACTAGAGAGAGATGCAACGAGCATGTTAACATTGAAAAAAATACTAAAACAATTTCACTTGAGGGAATAACTGATAAAGGTGTAAAAGCTGCAGAACTTAGTTTCTCTGAAAAGATAGCGGGTAATTTTTATATCTTGAAATTTTCATTAAGGATATACAACTTTTCAGGTTTAATGATGAAATTTATAACTTCAGTCATTACTAAAAGGCAAATGCTGATAATTTTTTTTAAGATGATTATGTCACTTGCGGAGGAACGAAGAGTTTGGAAATGGAAATTGATACAGACATCGGAGTAGATTTAAAATCGGGTTCTATGGCTCGATGTCTTTGGATCATTGAAACCGTAAGCATTATTCTTATATCGTTCCATTGTTAATTATTTGAAGCTCTTGATTATGTTTGTTTAAAAGTGTTTATTATTTAAGCTGAAAAAAAGATAAAACTAACTTTTCCCCTTCGCTTTTGAAATAGCCAAGAAGGGCCAGAGAAATCATTATCAGAGGAAATGCTATGCAACCGACAACTGATCTTCATCACTTATTTCATATGATTGTTTTTCCAAGACTATTGCAATATGATATAATGCTCGAAGAATTACATAACAAAACTTACCATGAAAGACACATGTGAGTTATTAATAACGTTAAATAATTGGGCTTCTAAGCTCTCGTTTCAAAAAATTAAGTTAATTAAGATACTTTCCAATTAGAGAAGTTTTATGTTTTTGTTTTTTGTTTTTTTGTTTGTTTGTTGTTTTTTTTTATCTTTATTGTTCTTTTCAGGGGTGCTTCTTTTATTTATTCCTATACTTTAATGGTTCTTCGTTTATTTATCCTCACCCCAGGTCCACATCTCTGCCGATGGAATACAGGTACAAATTCAGTGAACTCGAGACAGAATCAAAAGCCCTGATGGTGTTGATCGTCTTTAACCAAGGGAACCGAAAATTCAGTGGCACCGTTACCGCACTTGGTCCGAGACGTTAGACAATGGATATAAGTGAAGAAGAGTATCTTCTTCTTCAAATTTATTGAAATACATTATTATTTCTCAATTTCTAAGCTAATAAAATCATACATGAAAATCCCTTTGTAGTTTTTCTTTTATACCGGGTGGGTAAGAAATAACGTGAGGTGTTCAGAGCTCGCTAGCGGGAATTCTATTTGGCCAAATGCAGTACATTTTGGTGTATATACTTAGTGGAGCATCAGTTTCGATATCTGCAAAAAAAAAAAGTACCAAAAGTCGCCATAGGGGGCGCTTATTTCAAGAAAACAATGAATACATTTGCATAAGCGCGTTCCGTGTTGAGCAATCATGACAATAAAAGGCAAGGCTGAGGATTTCCCATCATTCACGAACGAATGGCCTGACGATGACGCTTATTCTGCTTGACCGGGCGTTATTAGTCAAGTTATTTTATCAGAAGAGCAACAATGCAAGTGCTGCCCTTCGTGAATTCCGGCGATTGAAAACGATACGAAGAGGACCGATGAGCATAACTAACTTACGGACATAATTTTTTTGTATCCTTGACACAGCCAGGAATTAAACGTGAAACCTGTCCGAATACTGTGTTTTCTTTCCTGCATGCACTCCAAGGCCTCCACCAATTTCCTAAAATTCTTTTCTAAGCTTATTATATGAAAACATAACATATATCCCCATAATACGAGTGGATACAGGTTATATCAATTCTCCATAGTTATCCGTGAAACAAAACTTGTTATATTGTTTTAAAGCTTAACTGAAGACAACTTTTGCATCTTTTTGGTTTTTCATTAAGAACTTAACAAATAATTTTGTTGAAATTTGTCGAATGTATTTTAGGAAATTTTGTAGCGGCTTCAGGCTCATTTTAACTTTTATTATGTTTTTCCCAAATAAAATTTTAGAAAGCTTAAGCTAGTAACTTTATTTTAAGTTAGGATATAAAATAATTAACACTCTAAATTCATTGACGTTAAAGAGGAACAATATTTTTATTAATGGTTCAATTGTTCAATAAATTCTGTATTAAAATGCTATATATAGAACATTCCACAAGTTCCATATTTTGCTATTTTTTTATAATTGATTATATAAAATAAAATGAATAACTTATCAGATTATATATAAATTTTAAAACCACAAAAGATCAACAAAAACAAAATAGAAGAGATTCTACTGTGTTCCGTAATTATGACGCATTTTGGCAGCTTTGCCGTATGTGTTAATTCAGCTTATGTCCGTGTGTTTCATCTCAAATGAGTTCCTTTGCACTAAGTCATTCTTCCTTCTCTAAACTTTGCTTATTCAGTTGGAACTGGCCGTTTTAAAAAAATTGCGTTATAGCGCGAATTTGTTTGAATTTACAGTAATAAATTTGCAATATTCGTAGGAGTTCCTTGAACATAGGGTTTTTATGTCGCCATTGAATTTGCCTTTTTTGTTGAGATAATAAATTCAAGGCCTATGGAAATTCTCAGTGACGCATCATGCACTGAATCAAACGTTCTTTCATTTTCACTGTTGAAACACGGCTCCAACAGAAAAATTTCTCTTCATGCGATTCTTCTGAACCATTGTTATTCTATTTAATATTAAGCTACGGACTTAAATTTTCCTTGTTTTGGATCAACCTCATTATCCAATGAGGAGAATGAACTTTTGCCTGGATCCTCTATCAACAGAAATAAGGCGATGATACATGGAATTTGGGACCCCTAATTCGAATTTTTCCAAAGTCTCATGAAGTACCATTCGATGAAGACATGGCACTTGGGATCCAATGGAAACACTCATTATTTAAGACTGTCCTTAATGTATAAGATTCGTTATCGGTGTAGAGAAGAGTACAATTAACAGTTTCCTACGAACAACCAAGATATATTCGCCAGCCGTCTTTATTTGCATTTAGCTAATATATTTCATTTTCATCAACTTGAATTAATTGAATTAATATACTGCGTGATATAGCTTAAGAAATTAGGACTGTCCACGTAAGGATGAAATATAATTTGCCATAAGTATAGATTATATATAACTAAACTGATGACATCTTTTATATCACTACACCTAGAACTGTCAATACTTCATTCAAAATTATTTAGACTTTCGGACTTTCAATTCAAAATTTGTTATGACACCAAAACTTTATTATGACGTTTTTAATTTTGCATATCCTTGGAATTCTTCAATAAAACGAGATTGACTGGAGATGATTATAGTTGCAGTCGAAAAACTTAGTGTTTCTACAATAGACTGTTTTAGTTAATTTTTTACCTCTTTTTATTTCATGGAAGCGACAAAGAAAATATGAACATTGAGAAGTGAATAACTGAGAATTCAGGTGAATTATAAATTTTTGCTTCGAGACATCGTAAGTTCTCAGCGCTATGAAAGTTGAGTGTAAAAAAAATATTGTAAATAATTTAGTAGGAATCAATACAACGTATCTCACTAATTTAGGTTTTCATAAAATGGAAATGGACCTCCATAAAGCTAAGTACTGGGAAAAAGCTTTGGAGGTTCATTCATTGCTTTCTCGGCGAATCTGGTTATTTCTTTTACTTTTGACTTTGAATTTGTAGCCTATATTTGCTATTTACTTTCGTTTGAAGATGGATACCTAAACTAACCTAATACAGGGTGTATCTTAACGGTCTGTACAAACTTGGAGGGGAGGTCGTATGGGTGATTCTAAGCAAAAAAATTCTTATGAATGCGATTCCGATTTTGAACGATAACTGAGATATGAACAAAAATAAAAATGCCGCCACCAAGGTCAACAAGTTACTAAATCAAATTCTGTAACATCTAGAATGATGAATTTTGGTAAAAACAACAGGGTACATAAAACTGTGTGTACCGTTAAAATTTGATCGAATTCCAACAAAGAGTTTCCGAGTTACGCAGTCAAAATCGTAACACGTGCTGGTTAGTACTCGCATGTGAGCACGGGTTACGATGTTGAATGCGTAACTCTGAAACTACTGGTTGGAATTTGATCAATTTTTAATGATATACACAGTTTTATGTACTCTATTATTCCCTCAACTTTCAAAATTTCATTATCCTAGTTGTTATAGAACCTGAATTATTAACTTGTTGATCTTGGTGGCAGCATTTTTATTTCTGTTTATATCTGTTATCGTTCAAATTCGGATGTACGTTCATATGAACTTTTTTGCTTAGAATCACCAATACTACCTCCCCTCCGAGTTTGTACAGACCGTTCAGATACACCCTGTATAGGGTAACGTGGGTGGGGGGTGAACAATGGGGGAAATAAGCCAACATAAGCTCAAACGCCACTAATTAACCCGCAAAATCTTCAAAATCTCTCATAAGGCGCGCTCGTAGTCCCTTCCTCTTGAACTGGGAGCAATAACGATAATGGCGATATTCTGAAAGCTCGAACTTTGTGAGAAAAAAATTCCTCTCGTCTGGTTGCCAGCTCTCAAGGTGATTAAATCCTATCCTTTCTAAGCATGTTGTCTCATTGTAAAGCCAATAATTATTAAAGCAATAGAACAAAAATTAAAGAAAAATTGAAAACAGAAACTAATGGAGAATACAACAGTTCTGATTCTGCTAATTTCAAGTTTCAAACAATAATTAAAAGCTGCTTAATATAAGGAAATAACAATTACAAAATTTCGACAAAAATTTATTTTTATATCACATTTTGCCTGAACTGGCCATTTCACCCTACGTTACCCTATCTTAACACTCCAGCAGTGGCGCGCGGTCTCAGGGACCGCATCACTACATTTTCGTGTATATCTTCTTATGAATTTAAAAGAAATAAATGACCATTTCTGTATTCTCCCAACTTGGGCCCTTCTAGAAGTCAGTATGTCATAATCCACGATTTCTTCCCTAGATTCACATATAAAGGACATGCGGTCTCAGAGACCGCGCGCCACCAACTTCGTTAGTAAAAAAAAATTGATATAAAAGTCATTATTTTTACTTCTTTTTAATTTCTTTTTTACCTAAACATACGAGGGGCGATTGATAAATAAGGCTGTAACTTTTTTATTTGTTAACCGATTTTCAAAATTCTTTTTGTATCTTATACTCACATTTGTCCTCTATGTAATGCACTTTCACGTTTCGACATAGTCCCCATTCCTTTCCAAGCATTGCGCCAACGCGTGACTAGTTGGGTGCACCCGTCGGAGAGGAATTCCGGAGTTGTTGTCGACACCAGGATTGAATGGCAGCGTTTACCTCGCCGTCAGAACCAACTCATGTCCCTTAAGGGGCTCTTTCTTCTTTGGGAAGTGGTGAAAGTCGCAATGTGCAAAGTCTTTCATTTTTGAACAGCAATTTTTCATCTTTGAACTGTAGGTGCTGCAACGCCTCTGGTGTGTGGTGACTCGTGTGCGGGCGGACGTTATCGTACTCCAGAAGAGGGTCAAAAACTGCCATCCAATCCTGGTGTCGACAACAACCCCGAAATTCTTCTTCAACGGGTTCACCCGAGTGGTCACGCGTTGGCGCAATGCGTGGAAAGGGATGGGGACTATGTCGAAAAGTGAATAGTGCATTACATAGAGGGCAAATGTGAGTATAAGATACAAAAAGAATTTTGAAAATCGGTTAACAATATAGCAGACTGGACCAGAATACTTAACAGCCCCCACAATAACCAAATCATCACTATCTGAGCCTGCATAAGCACTCTTCTGAGCACTGTGATTGATTAAGAAACAAATCAACACCCACACACTAAATTAGATTCATCCCCCTTACAAATAACATCACAGGGGTACGTTTATTCACGGTTCCATGTAGTTGATCCTGATTAGGGTGAATACAAAAGAAAAAAATATTATTCTTATAATAAATTGTAACGAGATATATGATAAAGTTCTATTCGACTTTTCCAATAAATTCACTGATAAGGAAGAAAGATTTCACAATCGATTAACAAATTAATCCTTTGATATTAATCTAACAAACAACATAGTTCATATTCAAATTGGAAATTCTCAGTCGGGAGAGGACATAAGAAATAGGGTGAATAGTTTCAATCAGTTCACGAATTATCAAGCTCTTTTTTGGTCTAACTTTACGGTCATTTAAACGTCGAGGTAGGGTAGGGTCAATTCCTAGAATCATGGTTAAACTAAGAGTCTATCTGGGAACTTTTCAGAACACTCGTGCCTAAATTAATTTATCTTTCTCGAGTCTATAATATTTCATTTCCTGTCTTGAACACTTTCTAGCGACTATACCGTCCGTAACGTCGTTTGAGTTCCACCTTCTATTATACAGTTAATGGCTAGGGGAAGTTGTTGTCAGTAAGTGGGGCCAGCACGCGGGGGAAGGGGTGGGGAGATCTCATTCGCGTCTGACATTCACACGGATAGGTTG
Organism: Rhysida immarginata; assembly: GCA_023313115.1. Taxonomy (NCBI): domain Eukaryota; kingdom Metazoa; phylum Arthropoda; class Chilopoda; order Scolopendromorpha; family Scolopendridae; genus Rhysida; species Rhysida immarginata. Next base: position 2,587,667 of record JAHWFO010020423.1, read on the forward strand.
TAAGGGCAGGTTAGTAAGGACGGGGCCACGACTGGACCGAACAAGGAGATTGCACAACATTCTTTCTATCGACATGGGTCACACTTCTAGGTAAGTTTTTCGTTTTGGTTTGTATTTCAATTCCGTTTGTCTGATTTGATCCAAGATTAAACAAACAAACACAAACGTCTATTTTTATTTTTGCTTTTTAACTTTCCTGGTCGACGGACAAAATTTTTGAACTATTAGGTGATCGGGGGCCCCCCCCCCCCACACGCAACAACAAATAAAAAAGTTATAGCCCTGGAGACCTTATTTATCAATCGCCCCTCGTATTTTCCAGTTCATTTCCAATATATTTTTTGTTTATTAATATTTTCCTACTTAGAAACTTTTATTTGAAAATAAATATTTGGAGCAAAACGCAAATAATAATGCAAGTATGCTAAGGCTGTTTTCTGAATTTCAAGAGCAATAAATTCTTCTATAAATATAATTTCATATATATTTAACCTCCTTTTTTACTAGTTTTGAATAAAATAATTTTAAATATCGAGAAAAATTATTTTATAAGTTTTTATAATAAAAAATAGATATTTTTATCCTCTGAGAAATGATTGCTATTATTCATTTTTATAATGGTTTTCTTTTATGTAGAACAGTATATATATGTATGAAAAGTAAAAATAGTGCAAGGTATCAATTTTCAACTATTTTATTTTTATAAATGCATTTCCTGAAATATTCATGTCTAGTTTTGACGGAAAAAGAAGGGTTTTTAAATTTCTTTCTAAAAGTTGCCTTTTTTAGATAACATTGAAAAGTTTTTTGAAGTGTTCTATTAATAATGAGCTAAATTAAGTGATAGATAAAAAATATTTATGAATTTCATTTTTGAACATTAAAAAAAAGTAGTTTCAAAATGCGGTCTCACAGACCGCGCTACCACCCGTGTTACAAACACCCGCACCACCTCTGGAGTATTAAATTCATAACCCTTATATAGCTTTTCAGCTTATCATATTTTTCTATCAGTTAGAAGAAATGCTTTTGGAATAATAAAATAGCAAGATAAGAATAATGAAAGTATACAGTGACTTTTTGCGAATCTTTTTTGATGTGGTTAGTCACCTCGTAACAAGAAAAGCAAATTGTAAAAGAGAAAGAATAGATTACAAGAAATTGGTCATATTTGTTTGTTTATTCAGATTCATATGCAATTCAATAAATTTGAACTGAAGTCAAAAAATGACGTTATTTTTACTATGTGCAAAATAATCGAAATTATGTGCAAAAACTTTTCGATCCATTTTATAATTTTTCACTGATATATTGCAATGATTTCTTTAAAATTTTTGGAGCAGCTGTTCAAGAAGTGAACTTTGAAAGTTTCTAATTGCCCAGAATCCTAAGAAAAATGTGATCTATATAATTAGTTTAATTTAAAATCAATTTAGTTGCAATAACGTATTTCGAAAATGATTCATAATTTCTCGAAACTAAACGTTATTGAGATCCCCAGCACTGCATTTTGAATTTTATTGTGAATTTTATTTCCAAAATGGTTAAAAATTAGGAAAAAGCGTCATGTGCGGTAATACTTTTGGGTAGCAAAGAAATGGCTCAAACAATTAATGATAATAAATGGATAGCTTCAATTTTAAATGAACTTTACATAACACAAGAAGCTTTATGTGCACAGTGCTTTTTTTCAGACATACACCCAAAAAGTAAACGGATCATTTTTTAAGGAATTTCGAAACAGTATATGATACAATTCCATTTCAAAAGCTAAGAAACCTTTTCACAAAAGAACAGTAAAACACATATGATTATTTTTTTTCTTGCAAAGATTGATATAAATATGTTTGAATACGGTGCCATTGAAATTCAAATGATTGAACTTCGGCCCAAACTGAGTCCTAATTAAGTCGCTTCTAAAAAAGAAAATTCCCAACCATTAATACTTCGATATTCTGCAAATTATCAGATTGCTCTTTTTTTATATCCTGGATCGGTCAGGTATTTTTCTGTTAAGTAAACAAAAGTTCGACGAAAAGAAAGCGACGATAGAAATGTCCATTTGGAGGTTTCAGAAGCTTAGAAACAAGGATTTGGCTCCTTAACATGGGGTTTCTAAACATTTAAAATGGGGTTGTAAGAAAATGATTTATTTGATTACATCTGAGGCAAGTAATCGTAAGCCCACTTCTAAAAGTTCTTCCACACTAATAAAAATTAAGTAATTTACTTAATTTGAAATGAGGTGAAATCTTTCTCCGCAATTTAATAATTATGAGTTACGACTGATTAATGTTGAACTAATGGAGATTGGCTAGGTGAAATAAAGCAATTTTTCTGAAATGTATATATTATATATAGCAATTTCAAATGGACAGTACATTATATCCGCTCGATAGCAGCAGTAATGTCGCCGCTTGTTCTGCTCCTTTTCCTAAGCTATGTATCCAAAGCTATCAGTCAAATGTGTATAGGTAAGAATTTTACGCATAAGATCAACTTTATTTCAAAAAACCAGTGACAAAATCTTTCAAAACAAGAAAGTTTATTATCCCCTTTGAAATATTCTTTCATAAATACCTGATAAGAATTAAAATATTATTTTATTTAAATATTTATAAGGTAAAACATACTATTTCCATTATGGAAGCAACGAAAAACCAGTTATAAAGTTCGCTGATCGTTGTGATTCTGCTAGACAAATGCGAAATTGCGTTGAAGGTAGGTTTATTTATAAAATTAAATACTTAATCTTTTAACTATTCGGGTAATAAAGTCATCTTGTTTTATTTCTTCATATATACAAGATGTTTTAAAATCGATTTCAAAATTTTAGGAATCAACAATATATAATTAAATAGTCAAACACTTCTTAAACATATAATTTGTGAACGATTTATTTGAAAAATGATATTAAATTATACAGGGTGTTTCAAAATTATGTACAATAAATTTAGTGACATATTCTTCAGGTCAAAAGAAGACGAAAATGTTCTATAGCACTTTGTCTGGAAACGATTTATTTACGCGATACAGCCAACTAAACCCGTGGCTCCAAAGTACAGGAATTGTTCAAAGTGCCCGCCACCAGCTCGCACGCACGCTTCGGCTCGTTGCATGAGCGACCGTCTGATGTCATGGAAGAGTTCGTCGCCAGCATTACGAACGGTTTGGCATGCATTTTCAATTCGTTGTCGCAGACCCATAATGTTAGGAACTTCTGTGCTGTAGACGATCGTTTTCACATGACCCCACAGAAAAAAGTCCACGGGATTAAGGTCGGGTGATCTTGCAGGCCAGGCTACCGGTCCACCTCGACCTATCCACCGATTCGTGTATGCAGCATTAAGGTGTGCTCGCACAACATGGCTGAAATGTGCTGGAGCGCCATCATGCATGAACCACATGTTAGATCTTATCAAAAGAGGAACATCTTCCAGTAATTCTGGCAATGCATTCTGCAGAAACAAAAGATACGTTCGCCCAGTCAATCGTGGCGGCAACACATAGGGGCCAATTAAGTTATTTCCGACAATTCCAAACCAAATGTTCAGGAGAAACGCTCTTGATGCGCTCGAGCTCTGGTAACATGCGGGTTAGCATCTGCCCAATGGTGCTGGTTGTGAGAATTTACGATTCCTGTCCGGGTGAAGGTTGCTTCGTCCGTGAAAAGTATCTGGCTGAGACAACTAGGGCCTGCAGCATGACGACGTTGTATCCATTGGCAAAATCGTTGTCGGTGTGGATAGTCCGTTGGGTTCAGTGCCTGAACCAGTTGCAGGTGGTATGGATGCAAAAGCTGACGGTGAAGAATGCGCCAAACAGATGAGTTGGAATGTGTACCATGGAAGAAATACGACGGGTGCTTGTCTGTGGTTCATCACGTATGATGTCAATTATCACATCCTCCTCATCCGGAGAATGTGCTACAGACCGCCCTTGTCCTGTTTGACGGCAAAAGGAACCACGCTCCCTCAAATGTCTGTCGACAGATACAAATGTTCGGTTATTTGGCAAACGTCTATTCGGAAAGCGTTCTTGGTAGAGTCTTCTTGCTTCCACAGCATTTCCGTCCGCAAGACCATACATTAGGTGCATGACAGTGTATTCTGCACTGGAATACGTGTACATGACTTTTTTTAACGTAAATCGTAATGCGTATGTCAAAGCACGCAAACGTTCTGAAATTGATATTCCTAGAGGATGTACAGTAGTGAAACTACAGTAATGGAACAACCCTAAAGTAGGTTTAAATGGAACAAACCACTCAACCTAGTGTTGGGTCGAAACGCTGGAACTGCTAAAATATCGTCCGCTAACTACCGTGCTTCCCTGCTGTATGATATTGGATTACTCGCAAACAAATCGTTTCCAGACAAAGTGCTATAGAACATTTTCGTCTTCTTTTGACCTGAAGAATATGTCACTAAATTTATTGTACATAATTTTGAAACACCCTGTATTTGAAGAATCGCCACTCCATTTGGAATTACCATTTCATCAAGATAAGAAATAAAAAAATTCTTAAGATGTACATTGCTATATATTGAAGAAAGAAGGATAAGTTCTTGATAAAGCAAAACGATTATAGTTCAAATTTGTCAAGTTTCAAAATTTCCTGAAAGGCACTTCAAATCTGATGCCAAACTTCTTCAATGGCCGAGCTCCATCAAGTTTTTTTTTTTCCATGACCCACATAGAACAATGCAAAAGATTTAAGTCTATGAACTAGTATCCATATGAACATGAACAAGCAATTTAATCGCAGCTGTTAACAAAATTTGCATTATCTTACAGTAGGCTAATTTGTCTATCCAGAAAAGAGGGTTTATTTATTTATTTTGTTTATGTAAATATGTATACATCGCTAAATTTTGACATTATTTTTAAAACATTACATATTTCTCTAACTTACTATTTTTTCAGTTTATTTTAAATTTTCATTTTCTTCTCTTGTTCTAAAGTGAAAAATATTACATCATATTATCACCCCAGTCTTGGTGTGCGTCCATTTGATGAGTTTGCGAAAGCTTATGTGAAATGTTTTGTTCGCACAATAATGAGAAAAGGTGACCCGCATTGGATTGATTTATACGGAGAACAAGAGATGCTGAAAACTAAACAATATGCTGGGTAGGTTGGTTTCTTATATTATTTTAAATATTATACATAAATTTTAACGTGTTTAGCTTCTACCGCATGTTACAAAAATGGCTGGACGTCGACTGCATTCAAAATGTATTCAAACGCTGTATTGATGTATGACTGCTTAATATGATAAGGAATGAGTGATCAATTTTAGCACCCAGAACAACACCTAGTCAAGTTTGTTTAAGCGCCAAGTATCCGATCAGTAGTTTTTCGATTGTTGAAAACAATGAAGGTTGGATTGTTACTCGGACTACTATGGTTAGGTGACTTTTCCGCGTCAGGGCAACAACCCCTAAAAAGAAAACCTGCGCAAGAAATTTCATACATTGTACATCATCATTACCTATTCAAGAAGCCAACGAGATAACAAGGCCTGGATTAGGCAAAGTGACCTAACCATCGAGATGCTATACTCTGTCCAACGAAAGTTGGAGTGGGCGTGTCCAGTTAAACTTCCTATTTCAATTGTTAGACATTGTTGCCAAAGTAGAATCAACAATGTCTAACAATTGAAATAGGAAATTTAACTGGACACGCCCACTCCAACTTTCGTTGGACAGAGTATAGCAACAATCCAGCCTCCATTGTTTCCAACAAAAGGAAAAACACTGATTGTTAACATCCAAGATGGAGACAATAAAGGTTGGATTGTTGCTAACACCCCGATGGTCAAGTGACTTTTTCGCTTCCAGGCCTTGTTATCTCGTAGGCCTCAACCTAGTCATAATTTAGGGCTTATTATTGGTAGAAAGCGAATAAGGATGATTACTTATGACGTTTTCCCAATGTATGACGTTTTCGTATAACAAAATTCTTCAAAGTACATCCCTTGACCGTCGACACATTTTTGCAAGCGGCTTTTCCACGACTCGAGGGCTCCCTGGTAGGCAGATTCCGAAAGGTCTTTAGGGTACGCGTACAAGCTTCTTTGACGGCACTTAGGGGTTCCATTGTGGTGTTCTTTGAGGGAGGATTTCACTTTTGGGAATAGGAAAAGGTCTGCTGGGGCCAATTCAGGACTTAGTCGGTCACCTTGGAGCAGGTGTGGCTGGGTGCATTGTCGTGAAGCAATTTCCAATTTCTGGCGATGACTGGCCTCACCCGGTCTGAATTCAGCACTTCATGCACACGCTGCTCGTTGTCGTCGGTTCCTGACGTCAACGACCATCTAGCGCGGGGCTCGTCCTCCACACTCTCTCGGCCATCTTTGAAGAGCTTGTGCCACTTAAAAACTGCAATTTGTGACATGCTTTCATCCTTGAAACACTTGGCGAATGATGTCTCCGTACCCGATTTCCCTAGTCCAACACAAAATTTGACGGCATACCGCTGTTCAATCGTTCGCTGCATTTTGAGCTTGCACCGAGTCACTCTACAGGGGTCCACTAAAACTTCGATCTAGCCTGAACATACGCTCGCAGGCGACTGACGCTTTGCGGTTTTGAAGGTCAGACCCCACACTATCGACTACGCTCGGTGCGAGCGCGTTGCGAACTACAGTCACGTCAGGAAAAATTTGTTCCCGTTACTTTTTATACAAACCCTGTAGACCTAACTTATATTGTAAATAAACATCACAGCAGTAGAAATTTAATGCTTACAACCAAACCATTCGTCTAGATAATGTACTAAATCTCTAACATACAAGGGAACGGTACCAACAGTTGTCGTAAGAAGCAGATGTCTGAGGTGTCATTCGAAAGTACGCAAGAAATAATGTAGAATCACAAAAATTTTAGTTGCAATGGATGAGAAATAAAAATGAAAGAAATGTAAATAGACATGCATGCATACGCATAGCACCTGTTTAAACATGACAATGCATCATCATGGACGAGTCTGTGGACCTCCTCCACATTTATGTCCTCCTCCAGCTAGTCCTTCTTGAGTTGATCAAATTTTATCAGATAAATTTGACGTGGTGTTTCTTCTGATAGGCCGAAGAAACTGCCAATAGTTTCACTACAATTGCTGGAGTGATCATTTCCATTGTTGCTGGATGTGTATCATACGTTCGTTTCCAGACAAGTAGTTCCTCTCGCCAACAGTTTCTTTACTTGTAGGCTAGTTCCTAGAAACGAAAACCAATGGTCAGAAGTTGCAACGTAACACTCATAGTGTATGTATAGGGTTATCACTTCAGTGGCTCTACTTCTTGATCACTGCACCTTAAATCTTATATATTGTCACGTGGTAATCGATAATAGACAGAACGGAAACGGGATAAGTGTAAATGAAAATAATTTTATTTATACATACAAAGAAAAATAACTCCAAAAACACTATTCCACATAATAAATTTTAATGACTCAGATGTACATTTCGGAAACAAAGTTTCCATCATCAGTGAGTAAAGAACAACAAGAGAAGCAGAGTATTTATAAATCAAAAAATTACACTGATTTTGAGTATTCATAAAAACCAATCAAAAAATTAACAAAAATAAAAGTTTGTTAGCTTAGCCCTACAAAAGCTAAACAACACCCCCCCCCTTTTTCTCTCCCACACCGGATAATAGAGTAGTCTGGTTATAAGAGCAACGCAGAAAACCTCATAAAAATCTCACAAAAATACCCACGAAAAACAATCAAGGAAAGTAAATTATTTTTTAAAACATTTTGCTAAAGGGAGCCATTCTGCCACTGGCATAGGGCCATCATCACTATTCAGGGTTTTATTGGTTGCTTTGTTTTTCACAATTTCAATTGATTCAAGGAAGTATAACATTTTAACATCTCTACATCTACGAATAACCTCAAACGAATCTGTGGAATAACTATGTTTTTCATTAATGATATGGTCCGCAAACGATGACACCCCTAACCTAGCATTCTTTACACAAGAAATATGTTCCTTCATCCGTATTTCCACTCCTCTTTGCAAGAAATGTGGTAGTCCTTCCCTACAACAACACACTAAACAAAGGGATCAAGAATATTTGTAGTAAGTTTGGTTGTAAAGTAGTTTATAAGAGCAGTGATACTTTAAAGAGAAAAATAAGCATAATAAAAGATAAGTCCCCAGAGGAAGATTGCCCCGGGGTATATAAGTTTAAGTGTGCAACGTGTGACAAGTTTTATTTGGGAAGCTCGCAAAGAGGAGTGGGAATACGGATGAAGGAACATATTTCACGAAAAAATGCGGCGCAATAAGCGTCTGCATCTGCTGCTGCAATTGGTCGGTGGTTATGACGTCATACAAATCACAACTCAACTCCTTGCTTGTCCACCATTAATCGCTCGCTTGCCGTTTTTATTCTATTCTCGACTGAAATGAAGTCGGCCAATATGCAGGTTCAAACTGCCCCTAACTCTAATTCGTGTGTGCATGGTAAGTGCTATTGCCTTCCCAGAATTTACATGTAATTTAGTTTTTTCTGAATGGCTGAGCCACTGATGACGCTGCCGCCGCCGCGGCCACCCAGGTTCAACACGACGAACTTCGTCCGCAACCTCTCGCCGCAAGGAATTTGTGAAATCCGCTTTACGCCGCTGTAGCCGAGGTGCTCGTGGCCGCATTCGAAAAAAAGCTTTCATTTTAAGCTCCCTTCTTCTCAGCGGTCCTCACTGGTTCCTTGAAAATCCAGAGATCTCTTTTTGATGGTCTCTGTTGAAATCGAGCCACCGACGTTTACCGTGTTTTCGTAATCCCTTTCCGTCGACCTCTTTCTCGTTTTCTTTTCCGTTCCTAGTCTCCGTCGGATTTACTGTTTCCCATATTAGACGCCGATTGGCCGAATATATTCTTTCTCGTCTTCGTCCGTCATGGAGGCTGGCGGACGTCATGGCCTTCGCTTCTGAGCCTTTACCACGTGACATATATCAACATGACATGTATTTTGAGCTTTCCATCTTGACACCTTGATTGTCTTTAAGACACTTACAAGGAAATCCCTGGAACCTGTATGTCACAGATTTCCACCAAATTGAAATGTTACTCAATTGAAGCTACAATAGATGCTTGCAAAATAAGAGAGTGCGGATTTTTGTTTCTTTCAAAATAAACCACGAAAACGAAAAAATTTGAGCACACATATTCATACAAGGACTCCATTGTTAAAGCGGTGTGCTTGCGCGCAAAAAAAAGGCTATCTGGGGTTCCCTTGTTAGTGACAGCATGGCTGAACAGTGTCTGATGGCCCAATTGGTGGAGGCGTCGAGCATGATACTCTTGGTCCCTCGTTTGAATCCAGGTCGCAGAATTTTTCCTTCCAATTTTTTAAAATAATATGAAGTTTGGAGAATTAGCTCCAGTTCTCATTGTTTATTTCTCAAATATCAACATCTCTGAAAGCCTTCTCTGTAACACGTCTGGTTTGGTTTTCCAACCAGCGACAACGATATAGTATAGGGTGCTGTTCCTTTGTTATAAATCAAGGAAAATTCAGCATTGTAATCGTCTGAGGCTGGATTAACATTTTATTATTCTATTTCAATTTGTATAACTTAAACATGTTATATTTAGGCACATAACAACATCAGCAGATATATAATTTTCTCCAACAAATATGTAATAATTAGGACTAGTAATAATATTTGTTTGCTATTTTCTTTGCAGCCATCACTTGAAAGCAGTGATTACTAAAATAGACTATGAGACTCCAAGGACTATGAGCACGAAATTTGATTCACTGCTCATCAAGACCTTCACCAACGGACAAGATAGCGGAGACATTGAAGGAGAAATAAATGAAGAAATTAGTAAAATATCCGAAAAATTCAAATCAAGGCAACACGATTGGAATGTAGGCGTCTCTGCTGAAGTGAGCGCCTCTGATGTTTTCAAAATATCTAGTGTCAGTGTCGAAGCGAAATTGGAGTACTCTGGAAGCAAAACAGACGACGTTACCAACATAACAACGACTACTTACGTTATCTCTGACAAGGTTACGGTTCCTCCAAGCTCTTCCGTTCATCTCATGTGGACCAGAACTGAATCTAAAGTCGAAATTGTATGGACCACCCAGTTACAGATGTCTGGCGTGATGGCTGCGCTGGTTGATCGCGATGTGTATTTTTTCCCAGTGGGTGACATGGCGCTAGTATACGAGGAGTACTTCAAAAGAGCTAATATGCATGCTCTCTATCTAGAAGGTTCAGGAAGTTTTTACACAGATAATTCCCTCGAATCTTCAGCCCATATCACGTCGACTCCTTTAGGAAGCCCACGCCCCTGTTTTTCGTAAGCTTTTGCAATGCGAAAACTTAAAATATCTTTCTTGTCATATTTTTAGAGCAAATCTGTTAAAATCATTTGATGATAGCATTAAGAAATAAACCTGGCATGTTTGACAGAGATTTCTTATTGTATGAATTAATAAAAATCTTGCAATTTCATCTTCTTTATATTAACCGTATGAGTTTCATCATTCAGAATAACAATAAAATTTATTTTCTACAAAAATAATTATCTGAAATATAAAGATCACGCTGCCTATCCTGGAATGGTTATTAAATTTTTTTTCATACACTTCAAATAAAATAACTGGAACTAAATTACATTATCTCACAGTTGAAAATAAATGATTAAAATATTAAGAACATGCATTAACAGCATTTACGGCCGGTTGCAACAACGTCAGTTAAAACTAACCATTCGTTAAAGTCCCATTTAAAATTTTTTGCGTTGCACCAAGAGAGATTAGGGCTTAACCAGACGTTAAGTGGCAATTTAACTTAAACGCTGGGTCACTACGGTTTAGCTTCATGGATAGCGAAACAAAATGGCATTCCGACAGAAATATATTTTAAATTAATTGGATAAACTAATTATCAAACAGATAAATGGATAAGCTAATTGTACAAATTATTTGGATAAACTAAGTGGATAAGCTATTTGGATAAGTTAATTGGAAAGCCATTTGAATTTTGTATATACATGTATAATTCTTCATTCTTCATTTTACTATTTCTGTGATTCTGCTCTAATTTATCTTTACTTTTACTATTTTGTACTTGAAATATTTAATAGCAAATAAATTTGGATAAGCTTTTTGGATAAGCTATTTGGATAACTAATTATCAAGCAGCTGTTTGGATAAGCTATTTGGATAAAATAATTGTATAAACTATTTGGATAAGCTAACTGGATAAGCTAATTATCAAACAGCTATTTGGATAAGCTAATTGGATAAGCTAAATGGATAAGCGATTTGAATAGCAAATAGGATAAGCTAATTATCAAACAGCTATTTGGATAAGCTCCTGGATAAGCTAATTGGGTAAGCTAATTGGATAAGCTAATTTTCAAACAGCAATCTGGATACGCTAATTATCGAACAGCTAAACGGATAAGTTAAAATTATCAAACAGCTAATTGGAAAAGTTAAACAGATATGTTAATTGGATAACTAATTGGATAAGCTAATTTTCAAACAGCAATTCGGATAAACTAATTATCAAACAGCTAAATTGATACGCTATTTGGATAACCTAGTTATCAAACAGCTAATTGAAAACAATCAGCCATGTTGACCGGAAGTTTAATTGGAACAAAACGAACCAATCACGGTCCTCGTTACTCATATTACATCCAGTTAGCTAACTGAGACTTAACTGAGGTTTGGTGCAACATTTCCCGGTTAAAGGACTTATCCGATCGTTAACTAACCGAGAGTTAAGATCGTTTTAACTGACGTTGTTGCAACCGGCCGTTAATCTCTCAAATTGTTTGTTACGACAATTTACTCTAAAATTACGAAAATCGTTCAATGCACACGTCTTATTTCTAAAAGTAGGTTTGATTTATTGAGATTTTAATTGCATCTTCTAGTTCCCATTTCTTTGCTACAAAACCTCTTTTTCCATACAACCTCATTCAAGTATATTGAAAAAATAAGAAGGAATCGTGGAATTGCCTACATAGAAAGGAAAAACATTCAAGTCCATAGCCTTATGCTATCTAGATATGAGAAAGTGCTTGCCTGCACGATACCGCTCTCAAGATTGATTTGTTAATTTCTGATGATGACAAATGCTGCATCCGATACTAAATGCTTTCATCGACTACCATGTCTCCGTAGACATTACCTAGATAAATAGATTCAAATGAAAGATTAAAATTATTGGATTCTTTTTATTTATTTTTTTAAACTTAACTTTTATTTTCTTTATTTCTGTTCAAAAGGATAATTATTATAGAAACATAACAAAGAATTATTTCAAATAAAGTTATTCGCATGATTCAACGGCGAGTTGTCACTAACTGCAGACTCTACCTTTGGAAAGTAGGTAAATCCTAAATCGTGCGCACAGGGAAACCTGGCGGCGCAAAAATTTCACACGCTCCATTTGTTACGAATTTTTCAAGTTCAAATTTTAATGATAGCAACTGTACATGTAGTAGAAAATAAACATTCAGTTGGCTTCAGATTTAACAAAATAATAATCTGCTAAATATATAAACTAAAAATTTATTATGGTATTTCATAGAGAATAGCTATCAATCTTTCGAAATAAAATATCTTCTTGGTTTATGCTTAAAAAATAACGTATTGGCAAAGTTGTATTCTCATCCACGACGGGAAAAAGTAATATACATATATTTATTACATATAGTACAGGGTGATTACTAAAGAACTTCACACTTTTAAAAATTTATTACATCAAAGCTATTCAGAATATAGACACACCACATATGGATTCTTAAAGAAAAACTCTTGAAGTTTATTGTGACACAATTAAAGATGTTCAATATGCTCCCCCTGTCGTGACACGGCATACATCAATGTCGAATTCGTCCCAAACCCGCATTAACGTGTCTCCATCAATCCAACGTATCGCTACCGTAAAGCGTTCTTTCAGCTCGTCTAGGTCACGGGGAAGGGGTAGGGTGAGGTCGGGGCTCCGCGGTTTGCAAATTCCAGGTTATTGTTTGCTCGACCAATCCACCGCTGTGATTTCTTTTTATGGGGGTGTGTAAAGGACAAGGTCTTCATACACGCCTCCATACACGCCCCGTTCTGGTAACACGTTCTGGTTAATACTCGCATGTGAGCATTGTTACGATTTTGAATGCGTAACTCGGAAACTGCTGGTTGGAATACCATCAAATTTTAACGGCTGCAATTGCTGCAGATGTTGGGTGCCATCAGAGAACTGTTCTCAACATTCTACACGCACATCATTTTCACCCATACCATATTCATTGTCACCAGGAATTACTGCCATTGGATTATGTTGCTAGAGCCGCCTTCTGCAACTGGTTACTTATCTGCCTGGATGACAATCCAAACTTCATTCATGAGATGTTGTGGACAGATGAAGCCCAATTCACCAGGGATGGAGTTATCAACTGGCACAACCATCATCATTGGGCAGAAGAAAACCCACGATGTCTGCGAGAAGCAACTCATCAGGTTAACTGGAGAAACAATGTGTGGTTTGGATTGTACAATAACACTGTGGTTGGCCCGTATTTTTACGATGGAACACTGACTGCAGAACGCTACCGGGCTGAAATTCTCAACGTGGTAGTCACAGACTTCATTGACAATTTGCCATTGGCCTCGTATCAGCGCACGTGGTTTCAGCATGATGGAGCTCCTCCACATTACGGGTTGGTCGTTCGCGAGCGTCTAAGTGAGATGTTTGGACAACAATGGATTGGCTGAGGAGGATCAGTTCGTTGGCCACCCCGCTCCCCTGATTTTACACCACTTGACTTATTCTTGTGGGGATACCTGAAGGACAAGGTTTATGCTACGCAGCCCGCCTCATTGTAGGATCTGGTTCAAAGAATCCAGGAAGCGTGCCGAGGAGTGACACCAGCCATGCTTGCCGTTGTTTTGGCGTCAGTTAGGTTCCGTGCCCAATTGTATTATGGTGCCCACGGTCGTCACATCGAGCATTTTGTTGATTAACTTTTTTTTTAAACTGTTTGAAGTAACTTTGGAAGCTACAAACAGTTCACCACGTGATTGTGGGTGATTGGTTGGTCCGATTTGGATAATTTTTTTTTGTTTTGTTTGTTTTTTTATGCTGAACAAGTTTGCAACTGGGTTTTTTTCTCTATCTCTTACGACGGTTTTTGAGATAAATTTTGAATGTGTCTAATTTGCATATTTGGGATGATGAAAAGTGCACCATGGTATAGGGAGTGCAAGTGAGTACGTCACAGCTGACGTCATTTGCGCGATGAACGGGCCGAGAGCCTAGGAAATGGGATCGCTGGTTCCAAACATTGGAACCACGCAATATACGTACTAGTAACGTTGAAACGGGCGGCCAGTAAAAGTGACATCTCTTAAATTATTATGTTAATTTGTGTAATTTATATTATTATTAAGACATTTAATACCATTAGATAATTTATACATTAATATTAGAACACTTTTTAATCATTTTTAATCACTTAACAAAAGAATGCCATCGTTCGCGGATGTTTATTTCTTTGGGAAAACGATAGATGTCTAAATCGCTGTTTTGGCTCCTTCTTGAGCAGTGAGGAACTAAACAATTTCACATCTTAAATGTGTTATAAACACTGGGCTTATAGAAAGCGATTTTATTCCATCCCTACGTTGGAACCATGTTAAATCCCGAAGCGAGAAGACTTGTTTGGAACCAAATCGAGTCACGTGACTGAAGAATTCCAAGGACTGACGTCACACTTGCACTCCCTATAGGCCACCCACAACTTCCTATTCATTGGATTCATCAAAATTGACATATCTGCTTCGGTTCAAAATATAAAAGGGGGGTTCAGGCTTTTGTATTCACCCTCTATAACAATGCCATCGTACCTTTGGGATTATAAAACAAAATGGAATTCGTAACAATACATAGAATTCCTGTTGCTCAGGTTTTTCTTAGAATTGATAGTTATAAGAACTTAACATTTTCTTGAAAATCTTTAAAAATGAGCAGTAACTGGAGATAATGAAGAATTAGCAGACTATTGGGAAACAATGGAAAGGCGGCAGAGGAAGCCAACGCACTGCTGCAACTGAGCAAGTGGTGAGTGATTCAGACGGGTGGGACTCCGCTATTGGTCATCGACGTTCCCAAGCGATGGTCGGCAGTCAGCAGAAGAAACGGCGACTGCTAGACCACACCAAGAGATGATGCTCAAGTTTTGCTTTAAGATATCCAGAGCAAAGTACGAATTGCAACAACAGATTATCAAGTAGCGAATAACCCCATTTAGATTGTTGGAATTACAGAGCAAACGTTCATATACATCCACCAAAGAAGAGAAAAAACAAGCTCCATGGAAGAATTTGAGGCCACCTATCGAACAACTGCTGAAGAGGAGTCAGCCACGCAACAAAAGACAAGACTTCAGCGTCGTTTTCGAAATAGAAAAAAAATTCATCCATAGCCAAGAAAGAAGAAATGTCAGATCAAAGTTTTGTTTCATTCTGTTTCCTCCCACTTTCGACACCATATACGAGGTGCATTCAAGTTCTAAGGCCTCCGATTTTTTTTCTAATTAACTACTCACCCGAAATCGATGAAACTGGCGTTACTTCTCGACGTAATCGCCCTGCAGACGTACACATTTTTCACAACGCTGACGCCATGATTCCATGGCAGCGGCGAAGGCTTCTTTAGGAGTCTGTTTTGACCACTGGAAAATCGCTGAGGCAATAGCAGCACGGCTGGTGAATGTGCGGCCACGGAGAGTGTCTTTCATTGTTGGAAAAAGCCAAAAGTCACTAGGAGCCAGATCAGGTGAGTAGGGAGCATGAGGAATCACTTGAAAGTTGTTATCACGAAGAAACTGTTGCGTAACATTAGCTCGATGTGCGGGTGCGTTGTCTTGGTGAAACAGCACACGCGCAGCCCTTCCCGGATGTTTTTGTTGCAGTGCAGGAAGGAATTTGTTCTTCAAAACAATTTCGTAGGATGCACCTGTTACCGTGGTGCCCTTTGGAACGCAATGGGTAAGGATTACGCCCTCGCTGTCCCAGAACATGGACACCATCATTTTTTCAGCACTGGCAGTTACCCGAAATTTTTTTGGTGGCGGTGAATCTGTGTGCTTCCATTGAGCTGACTGGCGCTTTGTTTCTGGATTGAAAAATGGTATCCACGTCTCATCCATTGTCACAACCGACGAAAAGAAAGTCCCATTCATGCTGTCGTTGCTCATCAACATTGCTTGGCAACATGCCACACGGGCAGCCTTGTGGTCGTCCGTCAGCATTCGTGGCACCCACCTGGATGACACTTTTCGCATTTTCAGGTCGTCATGCAGGATTGTGTGCACAGAACCCACACAAATGCCAACTCTGGAGGCGATCTGTTCAACAGTCATTCGGCGATCCCCCAAAACAATTCTCTCCACTTTCTCGATCATGTCGTCAGACCGGCTTGTGCGAGCCCGAGGTTGTTTCGGTTTGTTGTCACACGATGTTCTGCCTTCATTAAACTGTCGCACCCAAGAACGCACTTTCGACACATCCATAACTCCATCACCACATGTCTCCTTCAACTGTCGATGAATTTCAATTGGTTTCACACCACGCAAATTCAAAAAACGAATGATTGCACGCTGTTCAAGTAAGGAAAACGTCGCCATTTTAAGTATCTAAAACAGTTCTCATTCTCGCCGCTGGCGGTAAAATTCCATCTGCCATACGGTGCTGCCATCTCTGGGATGTATTGACAATGAACGCGGCCTCATTTTAAAACAATGCGCATGTTTCTATCTCTTTCCAATCCGGAGAAAAAAAATCGGAGGCCTTAGAACTTGAATGCACCTCGTACTGTCCGGGACACAAGAAAAGACCTCTGAATTGCACAATTCCACCGCTACACGGCAGAAACGTTTGGGTAAGTTTATTTCTAAAAAGGTTGGACAGGCATATTGCAATTGTTGTCATATTTTTCTCCTGCGTCGCATGTTGTCTCTCCTCATGAATGCATTGTTTTTGTTGTGCGCGTGCTTTAGACAACAATTCAGAGGTCTTCTCTTGAGTCCCAGACAGTACATTATTTTACACATTTTTTCTCTGGCACTACGTAAAACTCGCTCAGCTGTAAAATTCATTCCAACAGAGCGAAGTCGTATAGAACTACTAGAGGGCCTAAGTTGGTCATGAATTTTTACTGTTTTAATTGTAATCTTTTTAATGTGTTCATTTTTCTGTACATTCATATTCAGATATTGCAAAATTTCATCAAAAAAGAGCCCGAGCAATGCTGGGAACATCAGCTAGTCTGTATATAAAAAAGAATGCTTGTGTGTTTGTTTTTTATACAAATCTAGTTTTATTCCGATCTTGATGAAATTGTGCACCCTTCATCTTCAAAGCATTGGCATATCCCTTGTAACCCTGAGTATGGGGGTGGCCGTGGCCTTGTTGTCTCGTCGGTTGGATCGCTGATCGATGGAGTTAAGCAACTTCAGGCGCGGCCAGCTGCTGGCTGGGTGACAGCCAGTGGCTTGAGGATCACTGCTGGGTGGGACGGCTATTTGGAGCACAGCTGTTGGGGGACTTTAGTCTGACCCATTTGCTGAGTGACCAGTGCTGGTTGTCCAGCAACTGGTGATAGCTACTGGTTTGTTTGTCCGCCAGCAGCTCTTCCATCATGAACCCCCCGTGCTTCGGAGGGCACGTTAAACCATCGGTCCCGGCTGCTACTGTCATCTCGTAGCAGTCGTTAGTTACTGAGATGGCGCAAAACTCCCTCGAAGGAGTAAGTGCAATAATCTACCCTCTGTACAAGATAAGATAAAACCCTGAGTATTATGTGTAAGCGTTCTATTAGTGATTCTGTTGCAGATTAAATCCATGTTGTATCCTAAGCCTAGCCAATATCAGAATTATAAACGTAGAATCAAAAAATGTATAGACTTTTTCTATTAGATATTAGAAATTATACAGGGTTAGCACAAATGAATGACCGGATTTTAAAAATTTATATTTTCGAAACTATTACACATATTACAATAAGTGATACACGAAATTAAAGAAAAATAAACCAATTTTTTTTTGATTATAAATGTTCGATGTGTGACCCTTTTGCTACACGACAAACATCTAATCTGTAAACAAATTCGTTCCACACATTTTGTAGTATCACAATGTCTATGAATCCTAATGCTGCACAACTGCATTCTTTAAAGGTAAACTCCACACTCAAAACAACTTTGTTTAAAATGAAAGATGAAGGTGTCAATAACAACGTAGGATGTATAAAAATTTTCAATTCGAACTCAAAATTGATAAACTATATAAAAAAACTTTCATTTTTTCCTCCCCCTGCGATCGACACTGGCGCCATGTTTCGGCAACTGTTACGTCACAAGCTGCCGAGAGGTGCGAAGGAGTTTCGAAATCGTGACATCATGCATTGGACGCCATCGCAGGCGCCGCTATCAGTTAACTGTCAGGGCAGTGTAGGCACCGCTATCAGTTCTCCCGCTTCCCTGGTCAGGGCATCGCAATGGACTAGACCTACAATGGACTATGAATATGAAAACAAGACCGACAGTGACGACAGCGATTTTGTTAACAGCGATGTACAAGGGCTATTAGCAGAATTAAATGCTACGGAAACTTCTGCGTTATACAGCCCTATGCATTAAACCGTGAAACGGGATCTTCTGCTTGCTGCGTCGGCGTGTGCACATTAGGGCGGCGTGTGCAGATAGGCCTACCTCATTCCTTCGGCGTTTAAGACATGCTGTTGCGGTCGTTGTTCTTGAAGAACGCCAGGCCCGTTTAGAGTTGGAAGAGCATCTAGTTCCACCTTATACGTGATATAGTTTCAGCGAATTTCTTGTTTGAATTGATACTGAATTTAAAGCAATACGCTTCGAAATAAGCACACGATGCTGTTTGGAGTTGGATACCAGTTCCCTCGCTGTCAAACACTAATCCACTGTTTTTTAATCGATTCTGATTGTGGAAATCTATGAAACGTGAAATTTCTATCCGACTGTCTATTTACGCATCCAAACAGAGAACAAATTGAAGACATACCGACATAAAACAGGCTAGCAAAATCTTACGATAAGTAGCATTGTTGAAATCGATTAGAATCTCGGCGACGAAATTCCCCGAGGTTCTCGCGGCAGGAAATGACGCCTTTTTCCGTCGTGCTCTCTGGAGAAGGGATGGAAGATCCCACGCAAATTTTCAATTTTCCGAGGCATATTTCTTAATAAAATATTAGGAAAAAAATCGAAAATTTTGACTGATATATACTCTATTAACCTGGATTAATGTTATGATGCAAAAAAAATAAAGTCGATTTTTTCCGTGGAGTTTACCTTTAAGTTCTTGCAGTGTTGTCAGCATCGGTGGTTCATAAACAGTAAGCAGTGTCTTTGACGTAACCCCATAAAAAAAACTTGGTATGTTTTTTTTTTTCAATTTCGTGTATAACTTATTATAATATGTGTAACAGTTTCGAAAATATAAATTTTTTAAATCCGGTCATTCATTTGTACTAACCCTGTATTATATCAGAAATTAAGATAAAAATTAGTCAAAAGATACCTTCAGTAATCAAATTTTAGTGTTTGTAAGAAAATGCCATGACTTATTTTTAAAACTTAAACAGTGCTATTCATCATTTCCCACTTTTGAATTTCGCCTGATAAAATATGCCTATCTCTACAGGTGCTAATAACTCTGCGGACTATTAATAAATGCTAAAAAAAAAAGAATTATTTTCATTTTATATCTCTACAGGACTTAATAATTTTTCATTATAAGTCTTTTTAAGATGCGGGTTTATGGCTTCTTTTCTGTGATGGGACTCTTTTAATAGATGATATCAGATTGTCCTCCATTGATTTTATGTTATACTCGTAGTTTCACTCAAAACCAATGTCGGAGCTAATACTGTTTTTTGTAAATCCACCTTTTTTTCTATGTATGATTCGAGAATACCCATATTCCTCAAAATAAATTCGCAATTAAATCATCAGTAAAATAATTATTAATCTAGCATCTGTTTTTATTGATTCACAGCCATATTGATTTGGACATTTTACTGAAAAAAGATCCATCGGATATCGTATTGGAAATCTATTTTTTTAATTATACATTCTAATAGAATTTCTGCAATTTTTGTAAGTTTTTTTTTGTTCCTCTTTGTTCCTACCGTTGATCATTATGTGTTGACGCTACATACAAGCCATTCATATGATGAAATAGACCTAAGGCGATTAATTTATCTAATAATTTTAATAAGAATTTATAAGATTTCAACCTTATTAATCGTTAATTTCTTTGATGAGACATATTCAGTTTTGCTAATTCTACTGAGATCATCGCAAGAGGCAGAAGTCAATAAACTTTTATCCAATTGGAGTAGACGATGTGAAATTTCGCATTTTTACTTCAAATTAATAAGTTCTTCTCCACCTGTGGATGAAACACAACACGAAAAAGTTATAGTTTGTTTATTTTTCAACATTTTTTTAAATTAACAAACCGTAAACTTCTTAACTAATTTAAATATTCCTATTAATAATGAATAATTGCGGAATTAAGAATTTGTAGAATGGCTACTTTTCTATTTAAATTTGCTGATTATTTTATGTATGACATATGGAGGCTTTGCAATACATTATTGGTGAATATTTAATGTTTGTGAAACCGGTTTCGCCATCTTTTCTCGGTTACGAAACCGGTTGGTGAAATAAATATATTAATAGCGACACAAAAACTTCGAACTACGAGGATTAGTCGATACAAATTAATGCCTCCATGGCTGTAACTTTTTTTTTATTTGTTAACCGATTTTCAAAATTATTTTTGTATCTGATACCTACATTTGTTCTCTATGTAAAGCACTATTCCCTTTTCGACATAGACTTCATCCCTTTCCACGCATTGCGCCAACGCGTGACTATAAGGTGAACCCGGATAGGAATTCGGGGTTGTTGTCGACACGAGGATTGAATGGCACCCGATAACGCAGTACGATAACACCCGCCCTCTTCTGCAGCCTCGATAACGCCTTTTCTGCAGCACGATAACGCCCGCCCGCAAACGATCATCACATATCAGAGGCGTTGCAGTGCCTACAGTTTAAAGATAAAAAATTGCGATTCAAAGATGAAAAAAGGGACATTAGTTGCATTCTGACGACGAGGTGAAAGATGCCATTTAATCCTGGTAACGACAACAACCCCGGAATTCCTCTCCGACGGGTTCACCCGACTAGTCACGCGTCGTCGCAATCCGTGAAAAGGACTAATGTCGAAAAGTGAATAGTTTGGTTTGGTTTGGTTTATTTGGTATTAACGTCCTTTTCAACTACTATGGCCATTTCAGGACGGCGTTATAGGGGCCGCAAATTTTGCCTCGCAAGGGTTCTTTAACGTGCAGCCGGCAAACGACTACACGGGACCAACGGCTTTACTTCCCTTCCGAAGGAAGTGCGTGATCTCAGGATTTTCCCCCTGAAAAAATCCTCGTCGTCCTCGGCCGGGATCGAACCCGCGTACTCGGGCATCAGAGGCGATCACGCTACCCCTGAGCCACCGAGGCCGATGAAAAGTGAATAGTGCATTACATGGAGGACAAATGTAAACATCGGATACAAAAGGAATTTTGAAAATCAGTTACAAATAAAAAAGTTACAACCACGGAGGTATTACTTTTCGACCTACCCTCACATATACGAGGGTTGTTCAAGAATTTTTGGCTCCTGGTCGATACCAGAATTGAATGGCAGCTTTTGACCCTCTTCTGCAGCCATGGAGGCAATACTTTTCGACCAACTCTCGAATATTTAAAATTAGTTTAACAACTCGCGATAATCTATCATCGTAATTACAGCGTATATAAATTACAACTATACATAATACATAAAAGAACACACTTTGCTCAGTTTCGAAATGACAAAGAATTACATACAATTAGATCGACTCAAATGACGTGCATTAACAGCTGAAGTGCACATGGCTCTACTATAAAACTATTTACTATTCACAATCAAACCTCACGAGTTGATAGAGAATGGAATCATCAGCAAGAAAATTTGGGTGATAATGAAGTTCTAGCATTATCTGCAAGAATATTACTTAAATTAATGAGCAATGCATAGATGTCCGTAACTTACTGCTTGTAAAGTTTTTCGATTTAATGAGAAGCAGAGTCATATACATTGCTATTTTGTATAATCACCAAAGCATTAATAAGATTTATTAAATCGCTAAAGAATCGCTAAAGGTTTTATCTCGGTGGCTCAGTGGTTGCGTGATCGCCCCTGATGCCCGAGGACGCGGGTTCGACCCCGGCCGAGGACGACGAGGATTTTTTCAGGGGGAAAATCCTGAGATCACGCACTTCCTTCGGAAGGGAAGTAGAGCCATTGGTCCCGTGTATTCGTTTGCCGGCTGCACGTTAAAGAACCCTTGCGAGGCAAAATTTGCGGCCCCCTATAACGCGGTCCTGAAATGACAATGGCAGTTCAAAAGGACGTTAATACCAAACAAACCAAACTTTAGGGTTTTATCATAGAATAACATAGAACGGACAGCTTCGCCGTTTCCCATGCTAAGCGATTGTAGTGAGCAGACCGTGACGCATGCGTGGAATCGCCGGCTGTTTAACCTGCGTTTCTATGGAGAATGCTACGACTTTTTCTAGATTTTTAATTATTTCTCGGTCTGTAATTAACGGAAACAGCCAAGATCACATGGAAGCTTGAAATGAATGACATGTAATCTATCGGTGTCAAGAAAAAAGTTTTTCTACGGAAGAAAAATAGATATTCGCCTAATTAAATGCACTTGAGTAACTTGCTTGGTGGAATCGTGGGTTCGCTTAGCATAGGAATAGCATTGGGAAATAGGCGCTTTTCGAATATATTTCATTATTAAATTTATTTTTCGTTCTTCATTTTAATTTCAATAAATAAAAAAGTTAATTTTAAGTCTGTATATGAATTTGTTTCATGTATACAATGAAAATGAAAACATTTAAAACATGTTTGCTTATCTATGAACACTTTCAAATTGGCCCGTTTCTTAGATATTATTAAATAAAAAGTTAATTTTTGATTTAACATATCTTTTATGAAAGCGTATTCAGAATTTTTGCATGTTTATAAAGAAAATGAAAGCTTTTGCTCGTGATGTTTGTTTAATTGTATAACTAAAAAAATTGTCAGTTTCTTATGTTCATTACATTAAATGAAAAATGAAGAGTTATCTTTTAAAGAAATTGTGATCAGGATTGTTATCGGTGTACCATGAAAATAAAAGCATTTTAAACTTAAATGTTGCTTATTTGCAAAATTGAAATAAAGCCACTTTCTTCGATTAATTAAGCAAAGTTCTTAATGAAAATTAAAAACTTTAACGTTTACCTGGTGGATTAATAAAATCTGCAAAACACTTTTCATTAGTCTGATGCAGAAATAATTGAGTTTATTTTTTTTATTTTTTTTACTTTTATCTTGTATGCTGGTTTAATAACTCCTTAATCAACTAGATTTTTTAAATATTTATTTCAAGTTCCTATTAACAATCGCTATTATTTGTATCAACCCGCAGAATTGTATCAACCACGAGGAATTGAATAACTTTATATGTTTTGAGGCTGAAAAATAAAACGCTGCTTAGATGAGCACAAGAAATATCTTGTAACAGGGCAAAGATGTTGAAAAAAATCCTTAAGCGCCATTCTCCTAGTTGTAAAAAAAATGTAGACGCTTGAAATGTCCAAGACTAACTTGTGCTCATTTGCAAGTGAAGATTGGCGCTTAAGGATATTTTTAACATCATTGCCCTGTTATAAGAAATTTCTCCTTGCTCAGCTAAACAATGTTATATTTTTAATCCCTAAAACATAAAATTATTAAAATAACTTTTAATTCAAAATAAAATTTATTCGGCTTGGAAATTGTAAAAAGAAAAAATATTTCTTGAAAATTTTAATTTTTGGCCTTTCATGAATTCAAATTAAATAGTAATTCGTTTTCCATGGAGTTTAAAATGAAATGTAAATTAATTATAATGAACTGTCGGTTTTCTATGAATTTTGTTTTTTTGTTACGTTATTTTGTTGTTATTTTTGTTCCTTCTTAATTTTTGTCAACATCATTTACCTCAATGTAATTTTATCATTAAAATATAGAGTATATCTAAATGTATATCTTTAAGTGTATATAATATAGTTAAAAGTTGCATTCTAATGACTTTTGTCACTTATTTTGCTTATCACTTTTTCAATAAAAACAAATTAAAGTAAGTCAAATTAATTCTGTTGTTGAAATTAGATTAGTTTGAAGTGAAATGACTATATTGAGGAAAATATATTAATACATTTGCAAAGTCTAAATAATTTAGGTGTATGCTGTAAACTTAACAGCCAGTCAACTGATTGCCAAGCAAGTTACTCAAGTGCATTTAATTAGGCGAATATCTATTTTTCCTCCGTAGAAAAAATTTTTTCTTGACGCCGATAGATTACATGTCATTCATTTCAAGCTTCCATGTGATCTTGGCTGTTTCCGTTAATTACAGACCGAGAAATAATTAAAAATCTAGAAAAAGTTGTAGTATGCTCCATAGAAATGCAGGTTAAACAGCAGGCAGATTTCACCCATCCGTTAGGAGCGCTGCTTCAAGGTCACTACCATCGAAATGCTGAGCTGTCCATTCTATGTTATTCTACGGTTTTATCACCATCATCTAAAACCCTATTAACGATGGTACAGATGTATGTATGTAATGCTAAGTCACGCACCATAACTTTTGAAAGGATTGACTAGAGGTTGAAATTTTCTACACACGTAGGCCTTATACAAAGGACGGTGCGAAAAATATAGCGAATCCTCTAGGGTGTCCCGGGGCCCCTCAGGGGCCACTTGTATGTATTGCATGGTTCCTTTTTTATTTTTTGAAAAATGAGGGCAAAAATCCTGAAATTTCGTAAATTTGTAGTGCGGTTCTAAATAAATAAAACCAATATACAAGAAAAGTGATATAAGCCTCTATGGCCCCGCCAGAGGTCCTGAGGCCCCAAATACAATTGAAGCTATAACATTTGAACGGAACGACCTAGGAACCTGAAATTTTGTATATTTATCGTCTGGTACTAAATAAAATAGCAAATATACAAGAAATGTGATGTAGGCCTCTGGGGCCCGCCAGAAGACCCCGAAGCCTCGAATACAAATCAAGTTATAATTTTTGAACGGAAAGGTCTAGAAACCTGAAATTTTGTATATTTTTAGTTTGTTATTAAAAAATATAGCCAATGTAGAGGGAAGCTGATATAAAGCCTCTAGAAGCCCGCCAGGGGCCTCGAGGCACCAAATACAATTGAAGCTATAACATTTGAACGGAAAGGGCTAGGAACCTGAAATTTTGTAAATCATAATGTGGTACTAAAAAAATATTGCAAATATACTAAAAAAGTAATA
Source organism: Rhysida immarginata (assembly GCA_023313115.1). Taxonomy (NCBI): domain Eukaryota; kingdom Metazoa; phylum Arthropoda; class Chilopoda; order Scolopendromorpha; family Scolopendridae; genus Rhysida; species Rhysida immarginata. The sequence continues at coordinate 2,613,160 of JAHWFO010020423.1, forward strand.
TAGGCCCCAGCAGAGCCCCACAGGCTCCAAACACAAGCAAGCTACAAATTTTAAACGAAAAGGTCTAGAAATCTGAAATTTTGTTTATTTATAGAAAATTACTTAAAAATTTAGCTAATATCAGCTAATGTCATCACTATGTTGTCAAGGTTAAGTATTCATTGTTTGTATCAGCATTGTTTGATGGCATTTATTAATTATTATTATTATTATTATTATTATATTATTATTATACAGCTTACTATGCAGAGGATAATCGTCAGCTGCATAGTAAGCTGGATAAAATATTGGATCTGCTTATATTAAGAAGCAGTGAATTGGATCAGACAGCAGCCTGCTCATTTGTTGACGTGGTGAGAAAGGGAACATTGCGAGAAGTTCCGAAGCTGAATCCAGGCAAATGTATTAGTTCTACAGCTGTTCATCAAGTTGAGCCTGTTAGAGCCGTGGAGCCTGTCAGAGTAGTAACTAGACCTGAGAGAAAGACTGTAATTGGGAATGGTATAATTACGGAGAAGTTGAAATCTGTTAAAAGTGCTGATGGTTTAACAAAAATTTTTGTATCAAGATTTCAACCAGAAGTAACAGTAAAGGATATTCAGGATCATCTTGCTAATATGCTGCCAGAGATCAAGGTAGATCAGTGTTGTAAATTGAAGACTAAGTTTCCGACGTATTCCTCTTTTTTTATTTCGATATCCTCTAAGGACAC
>JAHWFO010020423.1:2638871-2664815 GCA_023313115.1 Rhysida immarginata
TTTCGAGTTATTCTGCTTTGTCAACTTAAAATTTACACCCTGTATATACAAGGAGTGAGAAACGGTGAATATCTTATCTTGTAAGAATTTAATTTTCAGTGTAAATTATCTCCCCACTTCTTACACTACTCACGTGACAAACTTTATCTTATATTATAAACTGTAAGAACTCTTAATTATTCCACTGCGCACGTGAGAATAGGGAACACAAATCAATTAACAAGAGTATCCACGAAATACATTGTGATTCTATAAATTTTGAACAGATAATAATATAGGTACGCTCCTTTCATTTCTTTATGCCTGAACCTGAAAAGTGGTGTAAAGTAGTCATGAAAGTGGTCACGTTCTATAATGGTTTCACTAATGATAAGTAGAATGGCTAGAATAGATAAGTGCAAGATCTTATTGGATTATTTTAAAGATCGATTTATTTATTGAGATCCAAATATAAATTTGATTTTATTAAGAAAATATATCAAAAAAATAAACTCAACTAAATATAATTTATTTTTCATAGTGAAAGCAGAGGCAGAAATTTTGGACTCTTTTGGAAAATGGCAAGAAACGTCTAAAATGATGCTGTTATGCAGAGTTATGCTTCCAAAACGATTGTGTGTCAAGGACGAACAAATTAAATTAAATTTTGGAATGTTGACAAACATTTGGGGTGAGTTTCCTTCACCATAAAGAACAGTCCTCTTTTAATAGTTATATAACAGAATTTAAATCTATTAGTCAAGTTTTAAAGAAATACTGAATTCATTTGGAGCTTAATTTCTTAAATTGTCCTGAAAAATGAAAAAGAAAATGCGCCGATTTAAAAAAAAAAAAAATGAAATTTATTTACAAGCATTATTTTTACAAAATTTTAACATACTTATTAACTTCGAGAAATAACTGTACGTGAACACGTATAAAGATAAAATTACAACTTGCAATTTAACTGAAGATGGTTTAAAACCAAACGCAATTTAACACAATAAAGAAGAATTTTGTTGCTATTGGAACCTAAATCTCTACATTTATTGAAAAGAGCAGCATGGACTTATTAAATGTTTATGGACGTTTAACGATGTTTTAATCTATTTTAAGTAAAGAATTTTTACAAATTAAACTTGTAAATACGTGTCATGATATAGGAATGTGTCTTGGCGCGTGTGTGATTAGGTCGTTGCATCTCAAATGTCGGATTCCAGAGGTCTTCTTTAACGGCCCTTTAGAAAGAACACCTTCACACGTGCTATCTGAAATAACCCCCATTGCAATCCAAACATTTATGGTGATTGTGCAGTCCTTCCCTCCCTCTTTTTTTGCTCTGTGTATTTACACATGATAGCCTTTTTCTCCTGAAGCTGATGTTTGGTTCCATATTTTAGCTTTTTCGTAATATTCATGGATTTTTGCCCTCTGAATATTTAATTAAGTCTCTCTTCTTGTTTAGGGCTTGGCTGTTCAGCGGGAGACCTTTGACCCCTTGTTAGGGGTGGTTCTTCCCTTGCTGAATAGCCTTTCCTCGCCATGTGTAGGTTTTATGACCCTTTTCCGCTCTTGGACAGAGGAGTCAGCATAATTAGCGCGTTTTTCTTAAATTAGTTTTTGTGAGAGAGTGACTCTTTCTTGAATCGGATGACCCGGGATTCGACGGGTTTGGCTGTCAATTGATTGGTCGATTGACTTGTGTCGGCTTCTTTATGAAGTTTTACACAGAATTTCTCTCCGAGTTTTGGAGAGGCAGTTAGTGACTGGCCGGCCAGGAGAGCAGGTCGTGAGACCTCGCTCGCTGGTCGGGCAGAGTTTGTCGCTGGGCGACCGCTGGTGCGAGATCGAACCTCGGAATTGGTCGTTCGCCGATGGCCCTACGGCTTCGAGCCTTGTAGACGGATGGGTTCCCAGTCTCGTTCGGCATTGTTTGGGTGTGGCTTTGTTTGCACCTGGTCGATCCCCTTTCTGTCTCCTTGGTCTCCGCCGTCTTTTTTCCTCACGCCGGATCAGTACTTGCAAGGCCTCAATACTTTATATCAGGAAATAGAGTACAAAAGAAAATCTCACTGATAAGTAAAATTATTTGAAAGACATAATTACAAAATTTATTTGAATATTTTTTTCAATTATAGTAGGCATATATTTTCATTTTATGAACTTTGAAGTATCAATTATAGAAATTTGCATAAGCATGTGCCAAACTTATCCTCACATTTATTTTTCAATTTCTTTTCAGCGCACCACAAACTTAAAAACTATGAAGAAGCACTAATGGGAGGAATAGCCATGTTTAATGAAGAAGCGAAGCGGCAAATGGGGTTCTTGAGTGAAAAAGAAATTAAACAACATTACGATTATTTGCTCGATACTTACTGGCTTCTCAGCTATGATGCTAATTACGATATTTTCACACCTTTCGTAGCGGATATAACGCACGAAATACTCGAAGATATTCCAAAGGACAGACTAAAAGAGGTGGTCATGAAATACGTGACATACTTAAAGGGTTATCTGTTAACTTCTAAAAGTATTTACGGGTTCCACCGAACGGAAACTGAAAAATGAAACCCAAAGATTAACCTGCAATAAAAATTTAAAACTTAAATTCCATGGAGAAAATAAACGTCTTACAGAAAATAAGATGCAAATAAAATTCTTATTCTTTACTGTTTAACTCACAAAATCACTACACATTTTTTTAATCTGTTGACTGTACAATAATAAAGTATTCAGATTAAAATATTGATTTGTTGTATATTGCGCACTTTTTTTCATTTCTAATCAGATGAGCAAAACTCTATAAATACACTCGTGGACAAAATTATAAACTCGCGAACATTTACATAAAACTTTAATTTAAATTGATGACAAAGAAAAAAAAAACTTTACAAAATTGATAGGAGGTAAATAAATACATCTGCGAAATAGCCACTAAAACTTAAAAAATTTCTTTTGTATTTATAAATTTTTCAAAAATTGGAGAATAACACATACAGGTATTGGACATTGAAACTGAAACACCTGGTAGAAATCCAAAATCTTTATTTAATAAGGTGTTGGGGCACCGTGGGCAGCCAGCACAGCAGCAACACGTCTTGGGAAGGATCGGTAGAGGTCCTGCACAGTTTGCACCCCAAACCATTACTGATCCACCTCCGTGTTTGACTGTGGCTGCCAAGCAGTCTGGGTTGTAGGCATCAGAGGGGCTCCTCCAGACGAATACCCTCCCTGTTGTTTGGAAGACAGTGTAGCTGGACTCATCCGAGAATATGACGCGTTTGAGGTCATCCAACGTCCAGGTTTTATGCGTCCGGTACCACTGAACCCGCTTGGAGGCATTTGTACTACTGATGAAAGGCTTCGGTATAGCAACCCTGCCATGGATGTTGGATTTATGCAGGTAACGACGGATTGTCTTCGTGCACACAGGTTCCTGAGGTGTGTATTCATTTCTGCGGTGATTTCGCAACAATCCTGGTCAATGTCCTGACGTCTCTTTCCGACAACTTCCGTTTTCTCCTGCAGTTGCTCCTCCTGGACGTGGTTCGTCCTTCCTGTTCATATGCACACATCACCCTGGATACTGTAGCACGTGAGACATCACAAAGTGTGGCAGTTTTGGACACAGATGCACCTGCTAGACGCGCGCCAACAATCTGCCCTCTTTTGAAGTCGGATATGTCTCCCATTATAGCGCTCTGCACAGACAATTTGAAGCTTACTATCGAACTTTTCTACTGGAGTGACTACCAAGAACTCTGACACGTAATTCATTGATATGCATACGATTAATTACCGAGCAGAAGGTTCTATTCAGCCCTGGGGGTATCCAGTGCTATTTGCGAAGGTGTTTCAGTTTCAATGTCCAATACCTGTATATATACTCAGCTTAGCTAAAATTATAAACTCAGTCTACAAAACAAAGTTGTTTCCATACATATTGTATTTGTGGGGCCTCTATTATTTCTGATAAATTCAAGAATTTTCTTTAGCATTGAATCAAGAAGGTATTCAACTATAATACTTCCCATCCATTCAAAAGTGCACTTTTCAGTTCTTGAATAGTTTGAAACTGTCAATGATCTTGTAAACCAGACGTTCAAGTTGTTCCCGCACATTCTCAATTGGATTGAGGTCTGGGGAACGTGATGGTCAGACTAAAACGTTAATATTTTCATGAAATCACGTTTTCTTCATGTTTAAGATGTGGTAGGGAGCATTATTTTGTTGGAAAGTCCAATTTTTTCCACCGAGAAACTCAGCATAAGCTCCAAATTGTTGTTCTAGAAGCCTTTTATACCCGAAAGAATAATCCGACTATCAACCACTACAAGATCACTTTTACCCAAAGCAGAAAACGAGCCCCAAACCATAACTGAACACTATGCATTTGACGACTCATTTGAATTTCATTTCGTTTTTGTAGGTGATGCCCGTAGGCATCCCATCCACGAGGGCTAAGTTAAATCTCTTCTCATCCCGGATCATGAAAATTTCATTCATAAAATCATGAAAATGTAACAAGCTGTTCATTGGATGATTCCTGATTTTCAAAGTACTCAGGGCAACCGTAAAACTTGTGTTCACCACAGATGCTTCTTTGGCACTTACCGCAACGTCGGGTGCCTCTTCGATACTTCTTATAATCACCGATTACACACTTTCTTGGTCTGCCTGACGAATCAGTGGCTGAAGACTGTTCTGAAGGGGCCTTGAAAGTTCATTTCTGATCTCTTCATCAGTTAAATATCACGAATTCATTGTCCTTGAAAATCATCAAATTGTAACGTAGACAACAAGGCAGTATCAAATATGACACTTATTTTCATAAACGCGTAATAACTAACTGCCAAACAAAGAAAGAACAGGGCGTGAGGCTACCTAGACATCTAGGTGATAACTGGCTAGGAAGGTGTTCAACAAGAGAGGCATGTGCTAGCGGTTTACGTGCGCACGCGCAGAAAATAAGTACTAGGTGTCATGTATGTCGTTTTAGGGTTAAGTGGATTTCGATGAAAAAATTTGAGTTGGGGTGGACGAAAACATAGACCACTTTTACACATTCATATCGACGGTGGGCCTCGAAAGAGTGATCCTGCTTGCCGCAATAATATGGTTTGGTATAAAGCGAGAGCATTGTTTGAAATATTTTAATACAATTCATACAATGACCAAAAAAAATATAATCGTGCAGTTTATATTTAGTTTGGCCACCTTTTGCTTTGATGACATGGTGCCACGTGGTAAATTGTGTACAGACAGAACGGAAACGGGAAAATTATGAATGAAAAGAACTTATATTAACTACGTAATTATACAGCGGAAGCTCGATGCGGTTTTGCATTCATTAATATTAACACTTAAATATTTAAATCAAATCGAGGTGCTGGGTCGAGTCGTTGAGATAAGAAAACAAACATTAAACACTTCGTGGCATAATATTGTAGACGTAGCACTCGGACTTCGGTGCACATCAAAGATCACAAACACTAAATTAATAGAAGCTTGACGTATTATCACTTTTAGCACTTTTATCTCGTTGCACCACGACAAGACTCTTTTGCCTCCAGCAATGGCACACTGATAAATTACAAATAAGGAATAGGAAGAATATAAATGCTTAACTTGCGTTGAGAAACACAAATTAATGGAGCACATCGGCATTAACCACTATAGGACGAAATATTACGGAGGCACTGAACATATTCTTGATCAATGCACACCTTGGGATGAATCACAACACAATATCACATAACACACTTAGATATACCAACGGGAACTTACTTTGTTTCCTGAAATATGATGCTCTGAATTCGTTCAATTCAAAGCGTTAAGACCATAGACGCCTCACTCGCTTCGGTGGGCGAGAACACTAAATTCCAATTAGGATGAGCAAAGATTATTTTGTAACGGAGCACTGTGCTTCTTGAGGCTTAAGTAGCTAGGTGAAGCATTAAGTATCCTGGACGTATTGTGAGTCAGCACTACGTAGAAATGGAAGAATTTTATTATCTACTGCTTTAGTGCAAAGAATAGAATGTCAAAAGTTAATTGTCGATGGTCGGGTCTATTTGTCGTGACGGGTGATAGCCCTCGGAAGGAAAATGCGTAACGGTCGGAAATCTAAAACAAGTGCAAATGAGAGGCTTTAGAATAAAGAATACTGTTCTGTTAATAAACGCACCCCTTCGCCGGTCTTAATTACATTAAGGAAAATTTTTCGTAAAGTCGGGATAAAGACTTTTAACGCCAAAATTACGAAGAACGTAGTTCAGGAATTAAGCCACCGGCACCTCCTTCCAAATAGTTTGCGAGCGAGAATGGAAAGATTCCTTCGACCTCGCTATAATGTCCGTTTTCGTAATTTAAGTCCGGGAAAATGCGAGAGCACAAATGTTAAATCGAAGGACCGTTTAAATGGAGAACGCAAGTAATATTTATGATACCGTCAAAATTTACCTGTTGGAGAAGGATTTCTCGCTTCCAGAAGATTGTCTGGCATTCAGTCAGTGACGTTCGTTTTACGAGGAGCATAGACGCTGGCAGTGAAATCGTCTTCATGTCGTCGTGCGGAGAATTGGAGTATAATCCTTTACCGCGTACCTCGTTGGGCTCGTCGTCCCTTCTTTCTCTTGGTAGCCTCTCGCACTGCTCACTTTCGACAACGTTCTCGTTCACGGCCGATTCGAGTCCGTGATTCTGCTGGCTCTGCTGGCTGCATCGCCACCTACTCTTGTATCGTCGTGGCTGAGGAGCTCGTGGCCGTCTTCGAATAAAGCTCTCGTTCCGAGCTCGCCTCTGCTCAACGGGATTCACCGTTTCCTTAAAACTCGGCCACCGAACTTTTTGCGTCCTTCGTCCTCTCACTGCTCTCTCGATCTCCCCTCCGTTTTTCCAGTTTCTAGTCCCTGCCTGACTTCCTGTCTCTCGGACTCGACGCCGATTGGCTAAATTGCTTCTTCCTCGTCCGCGTCTATCATCGATGCTGATAAACGTCATGGCCTTCAATTCTGAACTTTTACCACGTGACACATGGCATGATTAATAAGTCCGTGGATCTTCTCTACTTCAATTTTGTCGAGTGGTCCAGTAATTTTTCGTCGAGATCCTGTAGTAATACAGGAAGAACGGAACCTTTTCGTGTGCCTCTCTCTAAGATTTTCTATAGGGATTAAGATCAGGATGGTCGGGAGGCCAGTTGCTGTGTTGAAATGAGTGATCATGAGACCAGAACCAGTCAGTTACAGTTCGATCTCAGTAAACCCTGGCGTTGTTGTCCTGGAAAATTCCAGGTCTATCAGGAATGAATTCGATCATGGATGGAATAACCTGGTCAATCAACATATTCGATCCCGGCTGCGTCATTTCATTGCTATATAATTCTGCGGAACCCAGACCAGACCAAGAGAAGCAACCCTTGATCACCACATGTTTGAATAGGGAGTACCACGCATGACGGATCCATCGCTTCTTGCAGTTCTCTTAAGACTCTAATGCACCCATCAATCTGGAATAATATGATTTGGTGTAATAGGCCTGGATTCATCAGATCATTTCAATTTTTGTACAAAGCTGTCCGGGATCGGTAGGATTGTATTTTTGGGTCCCATTCTAATTAAATAAATAAACCCATTTAGAACGTAAGTAATAATTAAAACTGGACTTAATGTTCCAGACATGCTAAATATGCAGGGTGTTGCTAAATTTCATGTCAAAAATGATAGGGGTGATGGAGTATGCGATTCTAAAGAAAAAAGTTCATATAAACATGGGTCCGAATTTGAACGATAACTGAGATATGAACAGAAATAAAAATGTCGCCACTAAGATCAACAAGTTAATAACTCACTTTCTGCAACATCTAGGATAATGAAATTTGGAAGAATAATAAGGTACATACAATTAAGTATACCGTTAAAATTTGATCGAATTCCAACGAGTAGCTTCCGAGTTACGTAGTCAAAATCGTAATACGTAGTAATTAGTACTCACATGTGAACACGAGTTATGATGTTGAGTGCGTAACTCGGAAACTACTCGTTGGAATTCGTTCAAGGTTTAACCGTACACACCCTATTATTTCCTCAAACTTTATTATCCTAGGTGTTATTATCCTAGGTGAAAGTGAATAAATTTCCTTGTTGATCTTTATTTATTTATTTATTTATTTATTTATTTATTTATTTCGGTTAGAAACAGTACAGCAGTGCCCAACAGAGCCGTTATGGTCAAAGACCGACTAGTTAGGTCTCTGTGAGCACATAATGAATATAAAAAGAAAAATTATATAGTTAGTAAATTGGTTTAAGAAACTCAATTAATAACAAATACAAAACACAAGTATTCTATAAACAATACAATTATACTCAAAATTAAAGTAAATTAAGTAGAATCAATGGCGGTAATGCTTAAAAAGAATATACATATAAACGCAACTATAAATACCATTTTAATAGAGTTTAACAAAAATCAAAAACATTATGAATACGAAATTTTTATATAAAACGACTATAATATTTTAGATTGTGTGAACATAAATATAAACATAAACAGGCTCTGATTGAATTAATCTTTAAATATAAACAATTTAAAAATTAATTGACCAGCTTACAAGAATTAGTTGTAAATTGAAACTCATTATTTATTTAATTATTATTTAATCTATAGGAAAAATACAATCATATAACCTGGGCCAGTAAGGCTAGGGCAGACAGGATAGGTCCCAGGATGGGAACAGAGATAGAGCGTACCATAAAGTGTCATTTGAAATTTTGTTACAGGGGAAGGGGTAAGTGGGGAAGGTTGGTTGTTATTTAAAGGGGAGTGAGGAGAAGTGGTTCTTTATCCGGGTTTTGAAAGTAGTGAAGTTCGATAAGGTGCGAAGATCTAAAGGTATAAGGAGGACCAGAGTTTACTGCCTGAGATGGAAACACTTTTTAGTTGATAGCTGTGCTTAATAAACGGCTTTTGGAGCGAGCCGGCTTGGCGGGTATTGTAGCAGAGTGCATTGTTTGTTATGAACGGTGAACGGGGAAGGGATGTTATAATACTGTTGTTGAGCGCTTTAAAAATGAAAATTGCTAAATTTACGGAGTATAGCTGGTGTATTGGGATTAATCCAATCGTTTTAAATAGGTGAGAGACTGGAGCTGGCTTTTGAAGCTTTATTACGGGCGAACCATTTTTGTAGTCTAAATAAGCGTAGGATGTTAGATTTAGTAGTTGCACCCCAGAATATTAGACCGTAGGATAGTGAGGAGTGAATCATAGCGTTATAGAGAAGGAGAATATTTGGGGGTAGAAAATGGAGGCGGGAGAATAGGCCTACGCGCTGATTCAGTGTGCGAGCTAGAGAGTTAATATGAACGTCCCACGAGAGGTTATAAGTTAGATGTATACCTAAATATTTGAAAGAATTAGTTTGAGTTATCTGCTGAGAATTGTAGAGTAAAGAGAACTCGCTGGTATCAAACTTTTTATTGCATTGGTGGAATATAATACACATGGTTTTGTCTAAATTGAGGGACAGATGATTGGTTGTGTTCCATAGCAGCAATTTTTCTAAGACTGAATTAAATGTTTCTTGAATTGAATTTAGTGTGGCGTCGGCGAAAGATATTGTTGCATCATCAGCGTATAGAATACAGGGGAGGGGGGAAAGTGCGAGGGGGAGATCATTTATAAATAGAATGAACAATAGTGGGGATAGAATGGAACCTTGTGGGACACCAATATTGCGGGTGATTGTTGAAGATGTTTTATTGAAAAGGCTGAGAGTGTACTGATTGTTTGTGAGATAACTTGAGAGCCAGTTGAGGGGGGGACCGCAAATGTTAAAAAATTGGGAAAGTTTATGTAGGAGTAATTCATGGGGTACAGAGTCGAATGCTTTCGAGTAAACTATAAATAAAGAGACAATCAAGTTGTTGCTAGCCATGTTGGAGACGATGTATTCAACTAGTTCGAAACAGGCTGTGGTGGTGCTTCTTTTAGGCCTGAAACCGTGTTGGGAGGACAGAAGAAGATTGTTTGAAAAGATAAAATTGGATAAACGGGAGTAAAAAAAAGGCTCTCAAAAACTTTAGCAAAGGCGGGAAAAATAGATTGGGCTATAGTTTGAAAAGTTATTGGAGTCGCCCTTTTTAAATATTGGTGTTATTTTGGCAGTGCGGAGACAGGATGGGAATTTGCCCTGGGTGAGGGAGATATTGAATAGTAGGGTTAAGGGAATAGCAAATCCGGAGCAAGCTTGAATTAGGATGTTAGGACTAATGCCTAGAGAGTCGGGACTTCTGGAGGGTTTGAGCCGCTTTACTGTTGAGGTTACTTCTTCTAGGGAGGCCGGAGTAATAAAAAAAAGAGGTTGACTTAATTAGAACAGAGAAGGGGTATTGTAAACGAGGTGAGGGCTATAAGGGGCGTGGGGGAGTAGTGTTTCCAAGAAGTTGGTTAAGAGAGATGGGTTAAGGGTGGAAGGGTCTGAAAATGGTAAGATTAAGGGGGAAACGCCGTTATTAAGGTTTTTAATAGCGTTCCATTTTGATTTGCTATTAACAACTTTTAGGAAAAAACAATTAAAATAGTTAGATTTGGCTTGTTTCATAATAAGCCGTGTGGAGTTAGAGAAAGATCGGAACTTTAATTTATTATAATCGTTTGGATTACGCCTGTACTTACGGTACAATGTATTTTTGTGTAGGATGAGCGAAAAAATCTTAGGGGTCAACCAGGGTTTCTGGAAGGAGGTTTGTTTAACGGAGGGAGAATTTGGTAAGGGTGGCAGGTATCTGTTAAAACCACTGAAAATTTGGGTCAGAAACTTGTCAAAAAGGATGTTAATATCAACTTCTGGGCTAAAAAGCGTGTGCCAATTAGTTAATTCCAGAAAAGAGCGAAAGACTGCTAATCTGTTAGGGGAAACGAGCCTGATTTCTTTAGACATTGGAATTGGATGGGACTTGTTAGAAAAGATTGAAAAGTAAATGTTGGAAAGTGATCCGAAATTTCACAATCTAGGGAGCCGCTGAATAGGTTGTCAGGTAAAATAGAGAAGGTCTGGTCAATTAGGGAGGGCGAGTGGTGAAAATTAGAGTAATGCGTTGTAGAAGAGATCAGGGGGGATACACCGGTTCTAGAAGTTAGGTCGAGAATTGAGGAAACGTTGGGGGAGGCTTTGAAGAAGTCTAGATTAAAATCGCCTGTGACTAGAATTTTGTGAGAGGTATAACTGAGATCGAGAAGCACGGTGGATAAGAAAGTAAAAAAATGTGAGAAATTGACCCGAAAGGGGACGATAAATAGAAATAAATAAAATTATTGAGATATAGTGAAGACACTGTAGATATAGTGTAGGTAGTGTTGAGGACAATTTACGGTCTTTCTGAATCCTCGACCGAAGTCACCAGCTCTGCTTGTTTGGATTTGTTCTCTACAAAACTTGGAGTTCACCTTGACCCGTCTGCTATTTCCTCTGCATTTCGAATTGGTCCTCAGGCTCCCAACAAAACCCGACCAATACTCTTACAGTTTGTCTCCTCTTTCCATAAAGATCTAACAATAAAAACTCGCAAAAAAATAAAAGGTTCCCCTGACCGCATAGCTGAAGACCTCACGCCCTCCCGCTACCGTCTCATGTGCACTGCAAAATCCAAACTGGGTCCACGTAGCGTTTGGGCGTCAAACGGAAGAATTTTCTGGAAAGACTCTAGTGATAAAATCAGACCAATACATAACATTTCTGATCTGTCTGTAATACATTAATCCCCACTTAGTTTCCATCGCATCCTCTCCTCCTCCTCTCTCACTCCTATATCTACCTCAATTCGCTTCAATCTCCTGCTTTCTATCATGCCAGCCCTTTGTCCCCCTATTTCTTTTGCTGACTTCAACTCAACACTAGCCAATAATCCCTCACTTACCTCTCCTTCTTCCTTATTTTTCTTATGTTTAAATATTCGCAGCCTTCGGGCTAATTCCTCTTCCCTCATTTCATTCCTTGCCCTTTTATACTCATCCCCGCACATCATCACTATTCTTAAATCCTGGACGAAATCAGCTTATGACGTTCCCCCGCTTCAACACTTCTCTTCTGAAGCTCTCCACCATCCCTCAAGAAATCTTGTAACTTTTTAACTGAAGATGGTTTAAAACCGAAACGCTTATTAAAATTAAAATCAAGTTTGTTACAAATTTAAACCTGAATATCACTGTTCTTAATTCATTGTGCAACTTGGAACAATTCACTCAAGATGAAAGCCACAGATAAAAGATATCTCTTTCATCTATGGTAAAACCACAGAATAACATGTTAAAACAGTTATTCTGTGGTAAAACCGTCTCATATACTCATGTAATTAATTCCTTGCATTGTGCATAATCATAGAAGGGAATTAGTGAAACTTCCTTATGCTTTTACATTGACACAGAAGAAATAAGTTTTTATTACTGAAGATTTAATGCTTATCTGAAACCAATTGTTGTATACATTTCTTTATTAGAGTAAAAAGTAAACTAAAAAATTTAGTTTGCAATTTTTGATGAGATATTTGTAGAAAAAATTGCAACCGAAAATTAAAGTGTGCAGTCACTCCAAATTGTCTCTGCGGGAGTTTTGTGAAACTGTGGCGCTGCTGCAGATTTGGCTCCAATCACAGGAATTGTTTTGCAGTTTGGGTCGTTTATTTAATTTCATTTAAAAGATATTGTAGAACAAATATTATTTATTTTTTCTTTGTTATGTAGTTAAATAAATTGTTAATGAAAGTAAGTATATTTAAAAAATAAATTGAATAAAAAAAATCAAATAGATGCATAATCATAGTACTCTCATATCATGATTATGGTACACAAAATGTTTCTTTAAATTTATAATTAATTTATTAAAAAGAAGTGAACACAGCGTGGTAAGAATCTGTAAAAAAAAACCCTGATGTTTTAGATAGAGTGAAAGTGATAATAGGGGCTTAGAAGACGTCTTATAAACAGGGGCTTATAGAGGGAGGAGGGAAGAAAAATGTAGGGAGGGAAAGCCAAAGACACTGAAAGAAGCTGTAGAAAGCCCCTTGACAAATTAGAGAATAGTTGGAGGGAGAGGAGTGCGGGAAAGGTAATGAAAGAATGGTGCCTTTGCGAAGGTTAATGTCATTATAAGGAATTGAATTTCATGAGAAAAGGACTCGAATTGCTTTCTTTCTTTTTTGTTATGGAAGTCGTTAAGAAGAATATAAAGACTAACGTCCTGTAAGGAGTGGCCACGAGAATTTAAGTGTTTAGCGAATGTATTTTGCTCGCCCTATATTTTGTATTATATCCAGACTAATTTTTATTTTCTGGCGAGAGAATTGAGGAGAGATGTTTGTAATGCAGTGAAAAGCAAAACACATAAAAAATTTGCAAAATTGCTCTCTCAATATTTGAACTCTTTCTCTGATTATACTTGAACTGTTATTTATTTTTTAAGAGTATAATTCTGTTTTAAATTTATTAATAATAAAAGGCAATAAAGTTTAATAAATGCACAATTGAAATTTTATTTTTGATATGTTGTCATTCATTTTAGATTTTATCATTTTGTAAATAAAAGTTAACAGGAAAATAAGCTTGGAGCCAAAACAGCAGTGGCGCCATCATGCAGTGGAACATAGGGAACTACGGACTTTCACTATTTCCCTTCTATGATTATGCATTGTGTGAAATTAGAGTGGTTGCATCTCAAAATTTTCCTCAAGTCAATTATAAATTTACATTTATTTATATTAATTACTTTAAATTGATTAGTGATTACTGTCATTTTAGGCAGACTCCCCCCCCCCCTCTCATTCTTCGTTAGCATTCCGCGATCCCCCGTCCTCCTTTGGATTGATACGTAACTTGTGGACGACCCCTTTTCCTCCTTTCAACTTCTCCTACCAACCCCACATGCCGACAGACTCTAACACTAACCATACCCCGATGTTCACTTGTCATTTTTTTTTGCATTTTTTTTCTGCGGCAATGAGACTCGAACCTGGAATTGCCGATATGTTGGTTAGAAAACCAGAATCTTTACGAACTGAGCTATCAACTCGTTGGAATAAAATGGAATTCATATAGACCTTTCCCTCGAAACCGAAACGGAGTAACTGCGCAGAAGCAGGACAGCAAAAAAACTTCCGTTTTCCTCCGGATGTGTACTAGTGGCTGTGGTCAAAAACCCTCACCGGTGAGAGAATGATGACGTAATTTTTCACTGGGCTAACCGTCTTTTTCTCGGTGAGGACGATTAGACTAACCGGTTCTAACTGGCGTTTCTGACCGCGTTAAAATGACGTCAGCTTTCTCACCGGGATTTCTGACCGACCAAACGCTAACTCTTCTCACCAGTGAGAGTTTTTGACCTTAGCCAGAGTTTGTACATTTCAAGGCAGGAAACGGAAATTTTTTGGCTGTCCTGCTTCTGCGCAGTTACTCCGTTTCGGTCTATAGATTAAGAGCATATCAACCAATAAAACTCCGAATTCTGCCACAAGAAGGCAACCATGAGCCAGAGACGAACAACCTCCAGAAAATGACCCAACTTTAAGCTTTTCCAGGCTAAATTAACTCAATTTATTATCCTTCACTCGCCATACGCTCGCAGCATGTTGCTGTAAAACAAAACACGCAATGTTTTGAAGAAGATGTTACGTCAGCCGACTTTATTTGCATCCAACGAATGCGACACTATCTGACGACTAGCAATCTATACTATTTTCAAGTAACTCTCGGCCCTGTGGGCCTCATTGGTCACTGTTTTCCGTTACTCAAACGTCTTCGACGTTCGCTCTACGATGTCCCCTTCCGGGAGTTACCTAATATATACATACCCCAACCTGTTTAGTTACAGGGGGCGGATAACTCCCCCCCCTTCCAATCGCAGGTGGCTAATGGTTCGTGGTTTTTTTAATCACTGGAGGCAACCATAGTGGTTTTTGTGGTCGTTTGAGCTAACTTAGCCAAATTTAATAGATACATACCCCAACAGAGGATGGATTATTCCCCCCCCCCCTCCCGACCAATCACAGGTGGCTAACAATACGCATTTTTTTAATCACCCGAGTTAACCATAGTAGTTTTTCTGGTCTTTGACCTAGCCTAGACTAACCTAACCCAACCTGTTCAGTTACTGGGGGGAGCATCAAATCCATCAAAATTGAATGATTGAGGTGGCGCCTACGTTTTGAGGCAGAAGACGTTCCAACCCTCCGTGTTCGCTTCCCAATTTCATTTTTCCGTAATTCCCCCCCCCCAAATCCAAAGCCCCACTTGCATTCACGGTACAATCTATTCACAATTCGCTACTTTCATTGAAAATAGAGGGCGCTATTTTTTTTTTTTGAAAAAATGACTGCGAAAGTAGGAATAGTTATTAGAACGTTATCCGGGATTGGTGTTCTGGGATTGGTGTTCTGTGTTATAAAAGCAGTATTTAAACTACTATGAATCCTAATTAGCTCAGTTCAAGTAATGCCACAAAGGCGGCGCCGCTTAAACTGAAAGTAGCGAATAAACAGTGGGCCCATCAAAGAAAAAACTTTTTTTTTATTCAAATCAAACTTTTGAAAGGAATGCTTCAACAACAAATTCTATTTTTTTCCCCCATAAATATCAAAGCGGCAATTTTTTTTCCTTTTACAACAAATCTAAGAAGGAATTCAACAGTCTGCAACAATATTTAGGCAATTAATTCAAATAAACAACCCAACCAAAAACAAAATACTAATTCAATTAGCAAAACAACAACACAACAAACAACAAAAGAGCAGACGGAAACAAAGCTAACAAGAGATGGCGCCATGATACTCGCCCAGCTGCGTCTTGCTACTTGTGAATGGGGAATCATAAAGTCATACCTAAGAAGATAAGAAAGGAAGACCGGACAATTCACGTTTTCCCATAAGAGAAAATGATGCCTCCAACTAGCGCCATTACTAGCTAGCGGTGCGGGCTGAAACAATTCTACCCTCCAAGCAGCCTTTCTTTTTACATTTCTTTAATTAGCCTCAAACAAACCTCTTTGTTTTAAGATATTTCCTCATTTTATTGGTTTGCGATTATTACGATTAAAAATTATTTAATTAAATTTAAATTAATAAACGCATCTTAATTAA
Source organism: Rhysida immarginata (assembly GCA_023313115.1). Classification (NCBI taxonomy): domain Eukaryota; kingdom Metazoa; phylum Arthropoda; class Chilopoda; order Scolopendromorpha; family Scolopendridae; genus Rhysida; species Rhysida immarginata. The sequence goes on from JAHWFO010020423.1 coordinate 2,654,984, forward strand.
CACAGAATTTTTAGGACAATTCCTAAATAATTAAAGAAAAATTTACTAACAATAAAAAAATAAAAAATTGAGACTTTTAAAAAAGATGAAAGTTAATAAATATATATTTATATACTATACCATCAAATTTTTATTTTTATAATTCAATAAAATTATCGTAAGGTAATAATTTAAATAACTAATAATTAATATGAGTAATAACTTCAACGTTTAGTAAGATTCTAGCACAGCAATAGTAAAAGTAACACAGAAATTTTTTATTACATCCAGGAATGGATAAAAAAAATTACAAAGTACCGTAATAACAAATATAATCATCACACAATTAATACAAAACAAAAATACAATCTAATTCATATGTTAAACAGAATCAAACCAAAGTAAAAAACAATAGAAACTTCAGCAAACATAAAAATTTTAACCAAGAACAGATGAAGGGGGGGGGGGAGGTGATCTGCTCTTGTTTAAACTGATGTATATAAAAGATTAAAATTACACAACTTAAACTTAGCATGGCAGCAATGATTTATACATATATACTCGTCTGTTGAAACAACCTGGATCTGCACACCAGCATCCCAATGACATATTTCATTTGAATCAGCTGCAGATTGCTTTTCGAAATGATTATCAACCGTTATGAGACAATCGAAGAGCTGAGTGGAATCAAACACTTTTAGTTTTGATTTCACACGGTTTCGATTTAATAAAAGGAACAACGTTTACAGAATGCAACATATAATTTTTATTTATTTATTAAATACATAACTTATTTGAATAATTAAGATCATTTCTCTTTATTATAATATACGACAATTACGCCCTCCAACGGTGCGGGCAAAAGTACATCAAATGACGTGATGCGCGAAGAAAGCTGCGCGGATCACTTAAAACAGAGGATTGTCCGGTCTTCCTTTCTTATCGTCTTTGGTCATACCTTTTTGATAATTTTCATAAAAATTGCGAATAGGCCGAACGTTATTCTAGATATAAATTATTTATTTATTATTCATATTATTTACACGGAATTAACATTATAAATAAAACAACCATGTCTGCAGCTGTTTCTATCACCACTTCAGCTTCTTATTATTTTAAATATTCATTTTTCACATTTTAATATTAATTAAATAATATCCACTACCATGACTGTAAATTAAGGTGGCCGTTGAACTATCCCATCCCACCATTGTTTGTATCAGATTAATGAAAAAGATCACTATAGAGGGCGAACGATCTCATCGGGTCGGATTAGCAGCTATTCGCAATGTTTAAAATCAGCGTTCATTATATCTTAGCAATTAATTTAAAGCATGGTCAATAACTAAGGCCACATAAATAAATCTTTTTTCCTGACCATAGAAATGCGGATAAAATTAGGGCCCTATCAGACAGGATACCACCAGTGGCAAAAAAAAGTCATTAACCCTGTTTTATTGCCTGGTTCAACGGCCACACTCACAGCAATATGCGGTTAATATGACCCGCAGTAAGAGTTGTTTTGACCCGAATTTCCGAGTCGCCATTCTCGGGTCAATTGACTCGACTGTACAAGTCTTAAGGCTCATTAACGGAATGTTTACTATACGCGTATATACCTATTTACACATTTTTACATACATATTTGTATATTTTCATAGCTACTTACACATTTATATAGTCATATTTACACAAATTTACATACGTGTGTACACAATTTATACAAGTTTACCCACGGGTTTACACCTATTTACACAAGTTTACACTTTTGTACACATCTGTATAGAATATTTACACAACTTTACACACATTTAAACGCACACGTACACAAATTTACACACATGCATACACCTAATCACACAAGTTTTCACTTAGTTACACCTATTTACTATTATGTACACGTCTGTACAGCTTATTTACACAAGTTTACACACGTTTATACATATATGTGCACAAATTTACACACGTGTATAGACAATTTACGCATCTGTACAGCTTATTTACATAAGCTTACATAAATTTACACACGTGTATACACAATATATAAGTTTACACACGGGTATACGTCTATACACCTATTTATACAGGTTTACATACGTCTATACACCTATTTACACAAGTTTACACTTTTGTACACATTTGTATAGCATATTTACACAATTGCACATACAGGTACACAAATTTACACACGTGTATACTGATATTTACACAACTTTACATTTGTGTATACCGACCTGTATTTGTATTTTATCATCTTTATAGTCAAAATTCGCCAGCAGAAGATATAACTTCAAGCTTGTAGGCATAAAAAAGGATTTTAATGATATATGTGTTTGCTAAGTTCTAAAACAACGATCGCCGTGTTCATATAGTCCACAACAATATATCCGACAGCTCTTGAAGGATAGACAACAATAGGAAGAGAAACGACATCTTTTTAAAATTTTTAAACATCATTTTTTTTTTTTTTTATAAAGTCATTTATTGATTTAACAATACAATCAACTTATAATGTACAATGCAATAAATTCACCATCACCTAGCAGAATTGATTTGCACAAAAATCAAGGGTTCATTTTTGACGTAGAACTACGTCTATCAGGGGTGCAGCCGAGGAAAAATTCAGACGCGATTTTTCGTTCAAAAAGTGATGTACATATCTCAGTCTATATCTTTCTATCACTATATCCTACAACTATGGTCATTATCTCGTTGGAAAGAGGAAGGTTGAGTCTTGAATAATAAGCAAAAATTTCACCAAATGAGCCACTGGGTCAAAAGTTACAGCAAGTTAAAGTTAAGTGAATTTTATGCTCGCCATCGTAATAACGGAGTGGCGCTGCTGCAGCATATACGTGTGCGGCGTGTATTGGAACTAATTGGAGCTAACCATGGCCTACGAGAAAAAAGCTGTGCATTTAATATAAAGAAGGCCTGTGCATTAGGTATAAAAACATGGAAACACGAGCGTTTGAAGATAATGTCATGAAATCCTGTCATCTGCCGGCGAAATCAGTACATCATCATTTATATAAAATCAGCGACGGTGGACGTTGTCACAACAAAGAAAATATCTAACAATGAGTATCTAACAATGGGTTATTTCCCGATTATACAAATGGGTGGGTTCGCTTCTAGTTTTCTATTAAAAATATGTTGTAAAATAATAAAATATATATTATTTTAAGCAGATTAATTATTTTAAGAAATGAACTCTGAAGTTTTGTTTTTCTTAAATCAAAACAATAAATCTGACTAAAATAATATATGTTTTCAAACATGTTGGTCTTAGTTGTTTGTAAAAATATAAATATATGGGTCTTTAAAACAACAGTGATTTTACGACATAGAGTCGACGCGTTTCAGCCGTGGCTTTCTTCAGGACTGATTCAGATACAAGGGTTCGAATTAAAAGCATTCATGAACAATACTCTTCGATCTAAGATAGCATATGGGCAGCATAAAGCGAGTGGTGTGGCAATTTATAGAAATTTAAATAGTGTAGCAGACTGTAAACCTGTCGAGCATCACAATGTAAGACGGAGAATGATTGAATATGGAGTTGGCGATTTATGTTTAGTGGACGTTACCTTCAATGTTTCTTCAAAATTTATATTGGGCTCGATATATGTACATCCAAATACTTCACGTTTAGATTCAAAAAATACTTACATTGATCTGTCATTTACTAGAAATATAACTCCGAAACTTTTGTCATCTGTTTGTTACTTTTCATATCACAGACCCATTCTTCATAAAATTGTAATAAATTGAATATAGTAACTTTTTTTTTTTAATTTTGTTCTTTTTTCGCCAAAAAATACGCACTAACGGTAACCAATAATAACATACAGTAGTAGTTCTACGCCTTAAAAACCCGCGGCTTTGGCAGTCACCAGAGCCTCCGTAAATTTTTTTTTTGTAACCATTACATCGTTCTCAATATAAATCTGCAAGATTCCTTTCACATTCCTTTGGGTAGGCTAAATGGAAACTATCACGTATTGCTGAAGAGAATAAAATTCTATATGCTCAGTAAGTATTGTCTAATCTATTTTTATAGTCTATGAATAAGTGTTTTAGTTCATTCTTTATTAACTTAATTTTTCTTTTCTCTTTTTTCTTTCTTTATTCACAGGATACGTCTTCTGTCGAACGTAACTTCATAATGCGTCTTAGTTTCTTTTTCTTCTATCATAGGTCTAAACTCAGGTAAGTCACTATGAATATAATTATTTTAATTATTCCTTTTGAATAACCTTCAAAGTAACGCACGAAACAGTTTTTTTGCTCAGTTACTTCAGCAATGCCTTCTGCTCAATTATTTATCCAGTGTTCGTTTTAATTTGAAGAACATCTGTTAACAATCATTTTTCTCTCTTTTCCTTATTAGGTACAGTAAATTTAATTGATAAGTATTAGGACGCGTGGACTCTCAAAAACAAGGAACTCTTCCACTTATTTTTTATAATACGAGTGTATGCAAGTAAGTCGGGCAAGGGGGGAGAAACTAAAACTAAGCTAACAATAATTAGGAATGACGAGGAAGGTACCCCAAAATTTAATCAAGAAAGCGTAACGGTATTTTTGGGGGGAAGGATTAGTTAGGAAAAACTTACTGCACCAAAAATCATTCGTAATAGCTCGTAACTTGTTTCATCATTTCATCAGCGTCCGGCTTCTCACGCTGAGTTCGATCCATGTTGCGTTTTACCAATTTCATGTCTGAAGAACGGAAATACCGGCTTCTGAATGCGCTTCAAAAACGTGATTTTTACCAGCGTCTTCCATCGATCAACTCTAGAAAAGATGTAAATAAAAGTTTATCAATAGGGGGTCCGTAGAGCTGTTATGGCCCAAATACATCTCTCAATACCAAAACTACTTTATCCATATTCTTTTTGGTTTTGTCCTTTCTTCATCGGATTTCTTCAATCGATTCCAGATCATGAGTTTCTACTGGGATTCTCTTGTTTCAGGATATCTAACTTCTATACGTTGAAGTTTCATAAATTTTGGCGACATTATTCCGCTTTGATTTGCGTTTTAAACTCATTATGAAATAATTTTTCATAAATGATACAATCTTCTATATCGGAGAATTTTTTTAATACTTTGACATGATGAATAGACAAGCGTTTCTTATCTTCCGCTTTTCTGGTCGCTACAAAAGCCATCTCTCTATTATGGCGGCATATTTTACTATATCATGTTCTATCTCTTGTCGTTAAGCAGAACCGTGACCACCGAGAGAGAAGGCCTCCGCAATGAAACTGAATACATTGTTACATCATCATAGATAGTGCAAATTCAGGGCTTATTATTGGTAGAAATACGAATAACAATGCACTATCTATGTGATGCAACAATGTATTCAGTTTCATTGCGGAGGCCTTCTCTCTCGGTGATTATGGCAGAACCTTCCTAATGCGACGTTTGTTGCTTGTTCATATTGTTGCTCAGAGTCATTGTTACGATCTCCCAAAACTCAGGATTTTCTTCATTGTTGTATTGAACAAGAGATGAGTAACGAATGACGTTATCTTAAAAAACTTTGTACGCAAATCGTCATGAATTAAGGGGAGAGTTGGTAGGAGGAGAGAGAGAGATCCATAACGTTAAATTATTAAATTATAAAATATAAATTCTTAAATTATATATATATAGCCTCGCTAAGATAGATATTATAATGTACTGGATTAAGTTCGGATGCAGATTTTCTATATATACAGGGTGTTTCAAAATTATGTACAATAAATTTAGTGACATATTCTTCAGGTCAAAAGAAGACGAAAATGTTCTATAGCACTTTTTCTGGAAACGATTTGTTTGCGAGTAATCCAATATCATACAGTAGGGAAGCACGGTAGTTAGCGGACGATATTTTAGCATTCCAGCGTTTCGACCCAACGATGTTCAAGCGTTTCGCATTCAAGCTTTTAAGTAAATATAATGTTTGATACTTTTTTTAAAACATGACAAACACAAACATATAAGCAGTATTTTTCAAGTTTGACAAGAAACTGTTATGTTGAAGTTAGACTTTTCCTAATAAGCTGCTGTGGGAGCATGATACCAACTTGAAATGGGAAAAACTCGAGATATAATCAAGGCTGTAATAGGAAACTGTGAGGAATCTGCACGTTTATCCATCCCGTCGAGGAGTTTATCTGAAAGACTTCCCACAAGGTAAAAATCATAGATTTATATGAACGCTCATGCATGCATTTGAAATGTACATGTTATAATTTTTTAGTTAATTTCTCCGTAGGATCTTAGCTGCTTCTTTATTTATGCATTGAAGATGGTTTAAAACCAAGAAATTCCTATTGTAATAATGCGTAATAAACATAACTTTGACCTGTTTAAAATTTTGTATTCGTTAATCCATTTCTTTAGGCAATCAATGGCATGGCAGTGAATTATGTAAAACTGCCATGCCATTTATTTCAGGTTAATATTGGATTAATTAGAAAAAAAATAATGAAATTGCTAAAAATTCTAATTAAAGTATTAGGCGCTGAGTGACAGTCATTTCTGACGAACGTCTGAAGTTGGTCCGTTTGAGTGTAATGCGTGAGACGATGGAAAAGAATTCTGACCAACCTGCAACACAGGAGAAACCCTGTCCAGATGAACACAGAACTGATATTGATGTGGATGATTATAACTTTTGACTATATACCAGCGATAAAATGGCTTATAATATTTTTGTTGTAAATAAACTGTTTAAAACTTTTGGGATTTAAAAATAAAGGGCAATATTTTAAATTGCATATCAGGATATAAATGCAACGAGAAGTTCTCCCCCCCCCCCCCCAACCCCCGTTTCCAGTTTAATGGATGTGAATCAAAGGATCATGTGGAATTAACTCCTTGAAGATATACACGAAGACAATCCAGAGTACTTTGCTAAACCAGCAACGTTGAGGTTGAGGCATTACACAAGTCTATATTGTTTGCCAACAGCAATATATGTGTTTTTAATGTGCCTATGAAATCATTGACCTCCGACTGTATTCTATAACGTTAAAAATTATATAATGAAAACTATATTCATAGAAATTATGAGCAATTTAATGCTATGTAGAATTTATTTGTATGAATTTTTAATACACCTAGAATTTATGAAGAATGCTTCATTCGCTACATAATATACCGGCCGAGATTGTTTTAATGTTTTTTTTAATGCTTCAAAAATTATACACTAATAAATTTTATCTTCTGGATAAAACAAATATTGTTAATCTTGGAAAATAGATTATCAAAATTTTATTGTTTTATATTTTTCACCATACCTTTATCTTTCAGTGACTCCACTATAATTCCTGAAGTGCATTTGAAGAGTTAAATCTAGAGTAATTTTCAGAGTGCAGACATCTATTGGGAAGATTTTTAATTTATTAATTCTATAAAGCTACTCGCTGCCATCTTTCGTAAATTAATGACATACTGATTGTTCATAATCATGGACATCTAGGGTGGATTTCCACTTTCTTACACACATTTGGCCAAATTTCCTGATTTCCAGCAAAAACCATCCAAATGCGTGGATTTCCAGTTTCGTGCAAACTTTTGGCCAAATTTTCCTGTTTTCCACCGAAAACCACCCAAAGTGTGGTTTTCCTGGTAGTCAATGGAACTTTCATAAAACGAGATCCTAAATTCATCAACTCTCATCACATTATTTGGTGTATAATCAAACCATGGTCTATACTATAGACTCTAGATATAAATTGGTCATCGAGCCATTGTTTCCAGAAGCTAAGGAAAACAGATCGTGCCAGGTGCAGCATAGATCGCATTAGGCCAGGGAAAATTCAGAGCTTATTATTGGTGGAAATACTATTAACAATTCCCTACTGAGGTGATGTAAAAAGGTAATGAAGTTTCAGCGCCCAGGCCTTATCTTTAGGCGGTGTTGATTAGGCCAGGTGCGCATAGATCGCATTAGGGCTGACCGAGATCTACGATAGAGGCCTTTCAATGAAACTGAAAATGAAAGTAAAGTTTCTTGCTCCCGACTGGTCGGCGCTGAAGGTGCAGTTGGGCTAGAAGAGTATCGCAATCGTCTTGAGCGACGCCACAGATTAAGAATACAGATTGTATTCTTAATCTGTGGCGACGCCTTTTTGAGTTTAATTCTTCTCTGCATACAAAAGGCAGTATGGAGATTACGTTGTTTTGTTAACATTTTTCAAAGTATTCACGCCGCATTTCGAGTAAAATGTTATGATGTAATATTTTACGATTTGTAAATTCACTTAATACATGATAACTAGGTTTTTAATATATTTAACGTGGTAAAAATAAAAGATAACTCTACTGCTCAAATTAAATTGTTACATCCCTTCTTTTTTTTAGGTCATCAATAACAAAATATAATTTGTATTTTGTTAACTTATAAAATTTCATAAATTTAATATTTAATTCAAATTAATGTAGAAAGAATTTTAGGTTTTACGTGTAAATTTTATCATGAAATTTAAAAAATAGACAAGTTAATATATATTTTTTTCTATTTTTTTTCTTTTTCATTTTCACATCGTTTTTGCACTGCTTAAATTAAATCTCAATGATATATTTCATTTAGAGTGGACATGGCCGGCCCTGTAGCCGAGAGGACTGGGGCGTAGGCTTTCCAATCCTCGAATCCGAAGGGTCGCGGGTTCGAATCCGTCGTGGGCATGGATGTACTGTATATTGCTTTTTAAAAATATACACAAAAGTTATATTGCTTTTTAAAAATATACCTCGGATCGACTGTACACAAAATTTAATTTTGACAGGGTGAACATTCGGCCTAACCTAAGAGGCCGATTCAAATGAAAACAGTTATTTCTTTATTTTGTGAATGAAATCCATTTAGGTAGGTATTGTAAGAAGTCAGGGAACAGGAAACACAAGCAAGTAAAAAAAGTAGTATTTAATTAACAGTACTGTACACACGTTTCTCAAGTATTGTCACCCGTGGCATTTAGGCACACATCCCACTATTTGGGGAGATGGGAAATTCCATCTGCGAATAAAGATGTGAGTTGCTGTTTGCACCACTCCGAAATTGCTTCCTGCATCTCCTCATCTATGTTGAAATATTGTCCCCTGAGGAATTTCTTCGACGGCTCGAAGAGATAAACGTCATAAGGGGATAAATCCGGGCTGTAAGGAGGATGTTTGACAACCTCCATTTCTTCTTGGCTACTGCATCCATAACAACTTTTGCAGCATACGCGTGAATTGTCATGGAGAATGATAACTCCTGAAGATACTATTCCGGGTCGTTTGTTTTTGATGGCCATCTTTTTTTCGCAGACGGAATTTTCCGCCTCCCTCAAATAGTGGAATGCGTACCTAAAAGCCATGTGAGAAAAGTATGTACAATGGAGTTCATTATATACTACATTTTATATTTGCTTGCATTTCCTGTTCCTTGCCATCTTCTTGCAACATCTATCTTCTTCAAGCATACATATAACTGGAAATCGAGTAGGTATAAAGATATCAAATCTAACGGCCAATACAAAGCAGTGATGAAAATGGAATATCATTTCATTAGAAATTAGTGACATGAGATATAAAGGCATACATTGGAATGCCTTCCTTCTGCGTATCCTCATTTCCATCACTGAAAGAAGGTGTATCGTCATTTCCATATTTTGCTTAACATTAATACTCAAAATAAGATTAAATGTATCCTTATTTATTGTAAATATCTTTTAGAAAAATCATAAATAATTCATGTAGAAAATCTCAAATGCATTCAGCCTAAAGAACGAGACAACGAATTTCAATCATTTTAAGATCATCTAACCTAACCTAACCTAACCTAACCTAACCTAACCTAACCTAACCT
>JAHWFO010020423.1:2672899-2744806 GCA_023313115.1 Rhysida immarginata
TAGTCCTAGCATCAATTATCCACTGCGCACTAGTTTCAACCGTGACAATGAGCTTTCTCCACTATATCAAAATGCTGGAATAGAAGGAAGACTATCATGAACGAATCGCCGAAAGATCTATGAAAGAATGTAAAACAAGTTCATGAATATTAAAGAATTTAATGCTAAAATGTTTACATTATCTCGTTGACAATATCCGGAATATTATAATATTAATCATATACATTGCATGGCAAATATTGATCTGAATATTACTTATCATGCGTACAATAGCTGTCACGTCGTTTCCTTGGAGTATTAGAAAACCATCAAACAATCTGTTTATTCAAATTTCATATATTCTTTTTCTTGTAAAAAAATGCCTTGTTAGTTCCAGTGGGCATAGAGAATCGATTATACGAGGAGATTTCAGAAAGTAACGCCATTTATTTTTTCCAAAGAAAATTACAAAATATACAGATAAAAAACTAAGTGCATCTGAGACTACACCTCTTTATCTACTTTTCCACATGGGCACCTTGGCAATTTAGGCATTTATCCCAACAATGCACCAGTTTCATAGAACTCCGTCAGCTGTGAATACAGCCAATGGCGCACGGCAGATTCGAGTTCCTCGTCAGTTTCAAACCTCTGACCACCCAGATAACTCTTCATCAGATCAAAGAGGTGTTAGTTCGGACTGCAGGCTGGATGTTCCAAGACCTCCCAACCGAAACGGACCAGTTTTCTTTGACGATGTTGGCCATATGCAGGCGTGCGTTGTCATGAAAAAGTCGAATATCGTTTCCTATATCTGGTCGTTTATTCCAAATAGCATGTCGCAGTGTAGTCAAAGTTTCACAATAGGTAGCGGCGTTGACGATTGACCCAAGAGGTTGCCTTGCATACCCCAAAAGACTGTAAGCATGATCTTCCGAGCTAAAGGAGAAACTGATTTTTTTACGAACCGAGAATTTGGATGTTTCCCCACTATGCTTGCAGTTTTAGGCTCATATGTGCTCATGTGTGAAGTGCAAGACCCATGACTCATCTCCTGTGACAATGCCATTCAGAAACGCATTTTCCTCCTGATTGAACCGCTGATGATGGTGTAGACTGCACGCTATTCTTTTGCCGATCTGTTTGGTGTCAGGCTTTTTGGAATCCAAGAGAATAGACTTTGCGGCATCCAAGCTTCTCATGTACCATATCCCATGCAGATCCATAGAATATATAAAACGTTTCACTCACTTCTTTCAAGAAATGCGACGGTTTTCTCTGATTGTGTTGTTAATATACTCGATAATGGCCTGTCTTGCCCCTGACGAACGCCACCCAGAACGCTGTTTATCGGCAAGGCGAACTCTTCTTCCCGAAACATTTTACACTATTTTCACACATTGGACAGTCCAGACAATCGGCACCGTAAAGTTCTACTATTCCCCATGAATTTCAGCGCTTTCTTACCTATTGCAAAAAGAAACCTTATAACAGCTCGCAGTTCATCCACTATGGATGATGTGATAGCGGCGGCCATTTGTAAAACGACTGATAGTTTGTAGTGCGCGTGCGCAAGAACAATTCTTGTTATGCAGTACTCAGCTTTCCTTTTAGGCTGTGTTAACTTTTACACAGCGACTAAATTTCCTCCGTGAAAAATAAATGGCGTTACTTAATGATAACCTCTTGTAATAGAGTCCCTAACGTGGTTTTGACCCCGTGAGCAAAACATCACTTTTTAATAGATTTCAGGCCATATTTTCATTCTTTCAATCCTTTTATTTATCTAAAAAATTAAGCTAGGAAATTTATCTAAGAGATTTTATGACAATATCTCAACTCATTTGCGCTTTCATTGTCTTACAATACAAATCGTGGAATTAATTCAAATTCCAAGTAAGTGTCAGCAACATCGAATTTTTATCATTCATCGAGTGTGTAAGTACATTGTGACAAAATTTTAAAAGGTTTCCTCGTCGATTTTTATACTATGAATAAAATTCTAAGATAAATTTTTAGGACTTACGTTTTGTTTCTCCTTAAATTAACGCCTTCATTATTAAGTCTTGATTCTTTGCTTACTTCTTCTTCTTCTTCTTCTTCTTCTTCTTCTTCTTCTTCTTCTTTTCCTCTTCTTCTTCTTCTTCTTCTTATTATTATTATTCTCTGAATAGTTTTTGTTTTATTTCAGGATTCTGAATGTTGTCCTTTTCTTCTACATCCGTCCTCTATAAATTGTTAATTTTATAGAATTACAAGTTATTTCTCTGTAAGGAAAATTTCTACTATATTGGACACAATGTATACAAGTCTTAAGCATAGTTCTTTTCATTTTTTTTTTTTTAGTTGCGCGGTCCAAAACTGCGAGCAAAGAAAAAAAAAATCAAACAACAAACAAATATGTGCAATAGATACATCTTACCACTCATCTTCTAATCCCAAATCTTAGCCTTGTGCTGCAGTGTTCTTCAGTTAAATGTAATATTTTATTTGTGAGTGAGCGGCAAATTAGTATCTTTGTACAATTTATTGCAATGCCATTAAAATTAGTGTGCACTTGCGCAGCTTAGAGAGAAATATGGTCATAAGACTCGTAAGGTTTGAGAAACCTGATTCGTCAGCAAAACCTAGAGCCTTAAGATCTTTCCTTAACAGATATCAATATGAAAATGAATCATCCCAGGTGCAGACCAGTCTACGTTGCGATTAACTAATTCGCATTTTCATTTAATATATCCCTTTCAAACTATCATGTCGATTGCTTTATATCAACTCTCTATGTGGTTATTTTCCTTATGGAAGAAGGTATAACAAACTTTTTTTATCTTTTGTAAATGTTATTTTTTCCTAGTATCTGCATAGTTTCAAGAAGATAAATGATTTATGTAGGATTTATATAAGCTTTCCTTTTTTTTAAATTAAACTTTTAATATATCCTTATAATTTTATTACATTTTTTTAAATATTTTGTTTCATTAGTACCATATTTTGAAATCAATTTTTGTGTACGATCTTTATCTCCTGATTGACAAGATGTTTAATATTTCAATTTTTATTTTTTTTTTTACATAACGAGCCATGGGCTTAAATTTTAAAAAAATTTTAGTTACTTTTTGAAGCGAGAAATGCAGAAAATAATATAAAGGTATACTTTTGTTTATTCATTGGTCAACATAACACTTCGTTTTCAATTTTTTTCTGTTTATCGTTTAAACACATTATTACAAAGATGTCTAATAACCTAAAGTATTTTTGCAGATATTGAAGAAAAATTGTCACCAATCAAGAAGTTAGTTTTGTAATCATTACATGAACTTTTAAAATTGAATTATCATTATTAAAACTCGTTTACCTTCCCTTTTCTATTTGTAACTATAATACGTTTGAAGAGTTTGTTCAGTTTTAATATTATCTTCCCTTTCTCTTTATTTAATGCATTCATACGTTTTAAATGACAATTCTGGAAAAAAACTACATAGGATTCTGGACTTCTAATTAAACTTTTCCAGAGACTCTTATTAAGATAAATTACGTTCGACTGAAAAAAATAAGGTTTTGGGCTGGCAAAAGCAAAAAATTCTGAGAGGAAATTTATTGTAAACTTGAACATTTCACCTTGGTGTAGCTTTGTGTTCTACGTTGCTAAACGGGAAAACCTAAAAGAATTTATTCGAAATGCAGTATACAAGTTTATAATTATTTCAGAGAATTATAAATATTTTAAACATGTGTAAAAAAACATCTATAACTGATTTTTTATATAACAACTGCAATAAATTTGTTACTTTTATGTCATGGAAGCCATAAGACTTAACGGCCAATCCTTCGTACAAAAGAATTTGGATATCTCATCATTTATTGGTTTCTTAAACAAAACTTTCTTTTATGTAAGATTCATTTTCGTTGTATTCATTTGGTTCCACGTAAGTTAAAGAAGTTTCAGGAGAAATTATGCAAAAAATAATCTGCCTTTTAAATAAAAATATGAATCAATATCTCCAAGAAGGGGGAGGGGAGTACATGCATTTGTTCCTCTTCTAGACTGGAGCCTGAGTTTCCTTTGAATCACAGAAAGCAGCTGTAAGCTCTCTATCTTTGAATATCAAATGATTATAAAATAAATGCTTATAAAAGGTGAAAATTCTCTTAAAACGATCCCTAAACATCCATCATTTCTTTTCCATGAACTTTATGTTGTTAAGAAGTCATTAAAAATCTGACTGATAGCCTCATTAAACGAATGAAGTTAATATAACGAGCATATGTGTGGAGTCACTTGTACTGCAAATGGCTCTCGGTAGCATAAAGCTAGCTCGTTATGCACTATAATCCCTGATGTTTTGATATAATTTGAATTTTTGACTGTTCAGTATTTTTAAAAATTTAATGCAATCATCAGCTACATTCATAATAACTGTTGCAATGCTACATAAAAATAACGGAAGTTTAATTCTGAAATTTTTGAGACTAATCTACATTTTATATTGAAAGGTATCCGCTTATAAATACGAATTTTCGATAAACTGTTTATATAGTACCATAAACAGTTCACTGCCAATTCATCGCACTGAAATTATCGCAACTTAAACTGCAGCCTCTCTTTATAGCGAGTTCATCGTTATTCAATAAACGAAAATTATTTTTATTTCATTAAAATTGATATAATAAAAATGTCTCGTGTCTCAAAATAATTTTTTCTATATAGTAGAATATTATAACAATTGAATTCACCATGAATTTTCGACGACAATAAATTTCCAGCGATGAATTTAGTCCGTGATGTCGCCGGTTGAAATGTGCATTGACTTTCCCCAATCATGATTTGACATCATAGGAAAGAAGTACAAGTTTTCCTTTGAAAAAAGAGCATAAAAATAAATAATGCTATTGGAAAAAAAAAATTATATAGTTTTTATCTGAATTTTATAGAAGAAAAAATATATAATGCCTCTTCTTTAATAATTCAAACAAAATAATTTAAACAAAAAAGGGAAAAAAGGTGGGGGGGGGGAATCCGTAGTTAACTTTTATTTTAAATGTAAATAATTTAAAATTTAAATCATAAAACATAAGCACTTCAATTTTAAAAAAGTACTAGAAATGTTAAAAACCTTGGACTTTATTTGTCTCATATATGTAGTATAAGCGAATTCTACAAAAAGCGATGCAAACTGAACCCTAATTACATAAGTGATGGTGGAAATTCACATCAAATTTTAATGCGAGACAATCTAAGATCCATTATACAAAAAATTCCGAATTCATATTTTCATTAATCACTCATAATTGAATAAAAATTAAAGGTCAATCAAAAACATCAAAGGGTCTTCACTAACCAAACAATAATATACCGGACTATTAATATAAAAAAATTGCATATATAATAATGGTATAATTTCTATAAAATTTTTAAGTTTAAACGGGGTCATTCGTCTTAACGAGCATTGGTCTTTTGCTAATTTCGTGAAAGAAGTCAGCATCAATACTCATCATCGTTCTACTGAAGACCAGAACCTAAAACGTATCATCGATTCTCAGAGTCAATAAACTGGTATTTAAAAAATAATTTAACATAACTGACAAAATCTCCGAAGATAAGTATTATACCTATTCCACATTCGATAAGATTCACATGTACGAAATCTGTTTAATAAGGATGAATATTCAGATATTTGGATGTAATACAAATTTATGTAAATTATTCTACAGTCCATTCATAAAAGATTTCAAAACCATACGCAAAAGAATCTATTACAGTTACATGTATGGGCTGATTATTCTGTTCTAGGTTGCCTGGTTCGTGAAGGTTGGCAGCTACGAAACTATGAACGCGCCATCAGCTTGAACGGAATAGAAGTATATGAGGGATTCTTTTTCACTACTTTAAATCTGTTTCTTTTACGTCTACTTTATTTTCTTCATATGAAGCAGCAAATACTTCAGTCTCGGCTGCCTCTCGTTGCCTTTGCAGTCGATTGGGTTATTAAACTACAGACAACCAATCGTTATCTTTACCGTGAAAAGTGACAATTCAGCAGTTGCACAGAGAAAAACGACGTATATTTCTCAAATTAACAAATGGGTAGAAAGTTATAGTATACCTAAGGACACTTTATTTAATCATTTCTAAGGCCCTAAGATATCCATGATATATTCTTTGTGTCACGATACGCCAGAGCCGTAGAAATTGTTAAATAAAATGGTTGCATGTACTTTTTTATGTGATTCTAATCTCTGAGATAAAGATTTCCAAAACTTAAGGAATAAATAATAATAATAATAATAATAATAATAATAATAATAATATTTGTTGGGAACATCGTATATTCTACGAAGATATTTGGGTGATTCTTAGGCTCCTGGATGGAACTTGGATCATTCAGAATTTCCAGACAACATATGTAACTTTTATTGTGTTGACTGTGTACACTTTGATGTTTATAATAAAAATAATAATAATTATTTCAATAAACAAATGAAACACAGTAAAGTAATCAATTGTTACAAGAATACATGACCATTACTCAAACACATGAAAATAAGTTAATCAATCAGGATACAGTGGAAACACCCTTCCTAGTTTATTATCACAGAAGGTGGAAAGAATAATCGAGGGGAAAAAATTATAACTTAAAAGTTAAATAAAATATAAACAAAATACCTGGATTAAAACTGGTTAATAATTAAAGTCAATTTCCATAGGGGAGAACCAGTGGCATAGCTAAGAGGTTAGATCGCCCAAATTTTAAAAATTCGATAGTGATGACTCAGTTTTACTATCGGTGTTGCCATGATTTAGGGTTTGTAATTTGATTTAGGGTTGCCAGGTGTGCAGTTCGTTATCCCGCCCAATTACCATCAAAATATAGCCCAAAAGGAGCCCAACTTATCTCGTGACGTCATCATACGAAATGCTGTTATAGAGCGCCTCAGCGTCAAGCAAAATTAGAGCACCTATTTAGAGCCTTAGCAAAATATGAATATGCGTGTTCGTAAAATGTGGAATGTGGAATAACTGGTTCGGAAAAATGAAGATTATCATCCGTGAGGTCAAAGTTATTCTGCATCCGGTAGGCAAATGAGGGAAAACCAAAGTTACGGATGGACATCCTTATCTTACCGATTAAAGTAAAAGAAAAATGAATCCGTATTTTCTTATTAATAAAGTGAAAAGGTATCCATTTTTTAATACAGTAAAAAAAAATAAATCTTTTAATTGACAAAGTAAAAAAAATACGTTTAAGAAAGTCAAAATTGTTTGCTACGAGGGGAGATCAAAAAGTAAGTTGCACTTCCACGGTATGGCCATTTATTACACCACCTATACAAAAGCAACACGGAGACCCTAAACATTTATCCGAACGATCAACCAACTTTTCGATTCCGGATGCATAGAAATCTCCTCCAGCGTTTTGTAACCACACGGTGACAGCCGCTTTCACCTCCTCATCGTTTCGAAATCGTTGTCCACTGAGTTCCGTTTTGAGCTTACCAAAAAGATGAAAGTCGCATGAAGCTAAGTCGGGACTGTATGAAGATGTCGCCAAACCTCCCACTTGAATCGCTGCAGCAGTTCGCACATTTGGCGGGCCTTGTGACACCACTTTACAATTCCTTGCCGGATAATTGCACGCTCTCCATATACAGCAGCGATTTCACGATGAATGTCCGTGCAATTCACCCGTTTGGCCCATAGGAATCGGATTGCTGCTCGCACCTCAAGTTTAGAGTGGACATCCAGTTGACGCGCCATTGCTTTTAGCCCGCTAGTCACACAAAACACGATGGGAAACCACAGCAACCGTCCTATCCGACGTCTGCGCAGTTAATATCCCTTTCTCCGCTTTGCCCAAGATTGCGACACACAGCGCGCTCCTGCGGCCAGTTAGTGCAACTTACTTTTTGATATCCTCTCGTATTTACATTAATTGAAAAAAAATATTTAATTCATGTACAGTAGGGTGCATAAAGGTTTTTACCTAAGTCAAAATCGTTCGGCTTCCTTACAGTACTTCAATCCAATGAGATTACTTCACTGTGGGCGGCTTCAGAGCAATGCGGATCGTCCGCAAGCGGAGGAGCCGTTCGCATTGCCCCTCCGCAAACCAGGTCCTCCACATCAGGAAATGCCATTGAAAATAGTATTGCTTTCACAGTCACGCAGATTCCGCGTGCGGACAAAGAGAGCAATGTTACCAGATTTAGTAAATTTTCTACCAAATTGGTATATTTTTGGAGTATATTTCGCATCTAGTAGATTTTTTAGTATTTTTGAATTATTGGTAGGGTTTTAGTATTTTTAGGGTTTTTTTTAGTAAGTTTTTAGTATTTTATTCATTTCCCCCCTGTATTTTGGAAAATAACCGTAATATCGGTCGCGATAATATCGATATATCGAGAGGGGAAAGAAGCAGAAAGAATCCCAGGATGCTGCCTGATTGGCGGATTGGGATTCCTAATCAATTTAGTGAGCCTTTAATTGCAGCGAGCTCATCGTGTGTTTGTCCAGCAAGGAAAGAATAATGCGGTGGTTCCCCTTCCACATTTTTAACGACTACTGTAAGATGGTTGCAGCAGCTGGGACGGACGATTTTACGTACCCTCCGAAGCATGGGAGGGGGGGGGGGATAAAGATCGTATGCCACTGATGGTCACCCATCCAGTGACTAGCCGTGCGATTACAATACTTCCTCTATTACGAGAAAGAAAACACTGATTATTAAAATCCAAGTTGAAGATAATGAAGATTGGATGGTTGCTCAGTGCCAGATCTGTCTCGTAAGCTTCGTTACAACTGCTATAACTTAAATAATTTACTTTTTCCCCTTTAGGAAGATGAAAGAATAACGCAACAATGTTATGATGTCAGTTTTATTATTATACCTAGCGTTCGGATTTTGCAGTCGAACCTCAGTTTAACAAATTTAGACTGATCAAATAAAAGAGACGTGCATCATAAAAAAATTCCCTTTTATTATAAAGTAAAATCAAAATAATTTGATGAGAGTGGATAGCTCAAATTCAGTTAAATTCCAAGCAAAGGTAAGGCAAACTACAGAAAATTATATTTATTCTTCTATCGGCTTCAGCAAAGTCTTTCTATCAGGTAAGTAAAAGGGTTGTCCCATTTTAATGAAATGTCTCTGGATTTGAAATTTCCGTGAAAACGTGAAGACAAAATTCTAACGTATTGCTGGCCGTTTTGCTAGTTAAAGTGTACATAAATTACTAACGTATTTTATAAGATCCGAAACATCGCATGTAAGTAATTTCCTTTCTACTATTATATCCTTCAGTTGCCTTTTCCAAAGTTTATTTCATGCAGTATCTAATGTATGTAGGACCAATTGGTAATAAAGTTCGCGCATAATCATTACAGTCGCGGAGACGAAAATTTATTCAGTAACTAGCCGAGGTATCTGGCGTTGCCCGGGATAATTACACTTGTAGGTGAACAGAACAATCTCAAAAAATTAAATAATAACTCAATCAATACAACACAGAGCAAAGGGACTATCCATTCTACAAAAAATACGAAAAACAGGAATTCTAGGGGGAGGCCGTGGCCTGGTGGGCTTTCATTGAACACAACTTCTGTGAAGTTAAGCTACATCAGACACGGCTCGTCGCTGGATGGGTGACCATCCGTGATAGCCAATCTTTCCCCCCCCCCCCCCCGGCTGCTGCGACCATCACACAGTAGTCGTGAATCCAGGTCCATCCAGGGACCCAACTCGTCGGCCTCTGGCCATACAGGCCCTGGATGGACGTATTGGATCCAACAATTAATAAATCTATCTATCTATCTATATATATAAAGAAGGATGTTTGTGGGTCTGTCTGTGCGTCTGTGTGTACGTTTTTTATACAAATCTACAGTTTTAGTCCGATCTTGATAAAATTTCGCATACATGACCCTCAAAGCATGAGGAAGGTCACTGTCTACCTCAGATTTCGGAAAAATAATAAATATCGATAAAAAATCGATATTCATGGTTATGGCAAGGCATTTTAATGAGAAATATCTCATGACCAACAATGCAAGGCAAAGTTTGTACAACAATAGGTATCAACAATGGTATCAACACGCAATTCACAAACGCTCTGCATGAACAAACAATCAATATCTCATGACTAACAATGAAAGGAAAAGATTGTGCAAGTGTAATTATCCCGGGCAACGCCGGGTAACTCTTCTAGTAAATAAATAAATACCGGGACTTTATCTAAATTCTTCTTGACTTGCCTCACCATTGCGGAGCATCACCAGATACTTTAGACTTAGAAGCTCTTGACGTAGAAGCTCTTATACCCTCTTGCTTTATTCGAAACTCCCTTTCTTAAGATGTTTCAAATACCCGTATAGCTTTTTCTGTTTTACTTGCAGTTTCTTTGACCAATACTCGTTATTTCTCTTACCTTTCCAGACACATAATTTTTTGCCAGTCGTCTGGACGTTTGATAGGCATCATCATTTTATGATCATTATTAATAATTCTTGGAAATGAACGTTCAGTCATCGTATTATCAACATCTTAGTTTCCAAAATATACACATGTTCACAGAATATAGTCAAAATGTATTTTTATGAGATGTTTGGATCAGATGTGCTACCAAATAAGCTAGGTGATTAAATTTAGCAATATCTTAAAAATAAACACATGAAAACGCTTAGAATTAATAGAGTAAAATTCTTAACGAAAATACCAAAAATTTTTATAGGCTCACAATGGACGGGCTTCTCCAAGGATGGCACTGTTTATCTAAATAATTTCTTACTCACGTAAATTTACTTTAGATGTACACTTGATGTTGTTGCAATTCCCACTCTTCTCTCGATGTCTTGAAGCAAAACCTGGCCATTCATCACTTTGTGTAGTCTAGCGGTCGCCGATTCCTCTATTTACTTGCTTACCATTTGCTCAATACAGCACGGAGCTAAAGGAGTGCTTCCTGTGTCGTCTTTTCACTCTTTCTCAATAGCCTAACTCTCCATTATCTCCAGTTACTGATCATTCAAGAAATTGTTAAGTACTAAGAAAAGCCTGAATAACAGGAATTCTATGCATTGTTACAAATTGAAACTTATCTATTTTGCACAATCTTTGCCTTGCATTGTTGGTCATGAGATATATATTGTTGATCTGTGCATAGTATTGGTGCATTGCGTGTTGACACCATTGTTGATACCTATTGTTGTACAAACTTTTCCTTGTGTTGTTGGTCATGAGATATTTCTCATTAATATGCCTTACCATGAATATCGATTTTTTATTAAAAATTATTATTTTTCGAAATCTGAGGTAGGCAGTGACCTTCCTCATGCTTTGAAGGTCAAGTATGCAAAATTTCATCAAGATCGGAACAAAACTGTAGATTTAGGCTATATTAAAAACAAACCCACAAACATCCTTCTTTATGTATATAGGCTAATTAAAATATCGTAATACCGTTCTCATTTATCAGTAAATGTCTTTTAGTTATGTAAAACGCACGCTCGCACGCACACACACACACACACACACACACACACACACACACACACACATACACAGACACACACACACACACACACTAACCTCAGCACTTCAATCGATTCCGAACACATTTAGTATAAATTTCTAACTGCCATACTTCTCAAAACGTAAGCCGTCTATTAAAAAAACTTCAAGTACATTTTCATCTTATTTTGTCCTTAGGGAACGATCTTTCAAGTAGCGCCCAACATTTCATTTACACCCTGCATGCAAGTGTAACATAAGTCCGTTACCACCCCTTGTACAATTCGTGTTTGTGGAAATTGACGGACAATCACTATGTGGGGACATATTAGGCCTAGGAGAAAGTCATATGGTGCAAGTGACCGGAACGGCGGCCATCTTGAAATCCGCCATCTTAGATGCACCGTAGGGTTTTAAACGGGAAGGGGGGTCATGAGGAATAATGATTTCGGGCTAGAATTTCCCAAGGAAAACATTGGTGCAGTCCGTTTGTTCATATCTTAATTCGTTCAACAGTTACAGACATTATAAATGGCGATTCTCACTGATATTTACCTTTTGATGCAGGAGCTAAAGCATGCACTAACCACAGACAGTTGATAATGGCATGGGGAGGGAGGAGTCCAAGGGCTATAGCAGCGGAATTCAATGAACTCCCTTGGATTTTTATCTGTGGGGTCATCTCAAGGCCAAGATCTACGCCGAGAAGATCCGGAATCTTGGACACCTCGAACAATGGATCTTTGCAGTCTGTGCGAAATCTCACCGGACACTGCTAAGAGTTCTGGACAATTAGGTGGAACGACTGCACTGTTGCGTACCAAATATTCAATAGCTTGACTTTTCTAGTTTATCGTAAATTTTTTTTAGGATTTAGTCAATTGTATCTCTGTTAATTATATTTCCCCTTTAGAACCTTTATTGCCGCGTGTTTGCGAGTGTCCCGTTGCCTCGGGAATTCACCGTGTGGATTTCTCTAATATTTCTCAGTTTGTATTTAATTTTTTTCTCTAACGAATTAATATTGTCCTTTTACTTCTTTTTTTTAAATTTTAGTGGACCCTCTTGGACAGGTGGCCGAGAGGGCTAGGGCGTAGGCTTTCTAGTTCTCGAGTCCGCCTGGTCGTGGGTTCGAATCCCGCCGTGAGCATGGATTTTTGTGTATGTCCCGGGCTGCGTACAGATGTAACTTGTGTAAAAGGTGCAAAATGATCTTAGTAGTCGACGCCAAAATTTCTAATAAACCAACCAACTCGCGATTGTTGCTTTTCGGCTTTACTTCGCGTTAATTGCTTTTTGTTTGTTGAGATTTAGTTATAATACTGCGTATTTTGTTTCTAGTTCGGGCTTCATCTATTCGCGTGCGTGCGGGTAAAAGTTTAGGCGCGTAAGTTTTTTCTTGGAAGGGGCAGTAGGCGTTCAACTTGGCTACTTCTCATAGTCCAGTGAGGTAGTCAAAGCAATGATGGGTTGAGCAATATGTTTTGTTTTTTTTTTATCTTTATTTATTCTTTTTATTTCTCGACATAGAGTCAGTTAGGAGGTAGTCTTGATGGAAGGTACAAACAGGTAAAAGCAGCCGAATTGAATGTTCACCAGCAGGACTTGGATCGTGTCAACTCCGATGAGTTCGTTGACGGCAGAAATGCCTATGTGGCTCCTTGGTCGATCTACTCAGTCCAGTCATAGTTAGAATCTCCATTGATTTTCTACGCCGCCCTTGGATTCACTGGCACGACTTTAGCTTTTCTTGTTGGGTGCTGTGTGTTTCGCTTCCTCGGAGTGATGCTGTCGTCGCTCAGCAGTCATGGAGCGGGTAATTTCCCTCGTGACTATCGATTAAAATCTACTTAGCACGTGAGTACGAACTAATTCCAGCTTTCACTGAGGTTTCAAATGATCACAAGGTGATGTGTTTGTTTGCCTATCGGAACAGTACTGGTGCAGTTAAGCGACGCTCGTTTTCTTTCAGTATTCAGTGATTCCTGTCAAGAATTTTGGTAACCCTTACAACTTCGAAAAAAAATTGTTAATTGCGTCGTCTTCAACCGTCTCCACCTACCGTCAAGACGTCCTTGCTGTTTACTTTTGTTTGGCAATTCCAGGATTATGCTTTGGATTTTAACTGCCTAAATGTTAATTTTCCTTGGTTATGGACATTTATTTATTTTATTTATTTAATTTTTTTTTCTTTCTACCGTTACAGCAATTCTACTAGCGCCTCTCGCCTCGTTTTCCTCTCCTTGGTATGCCTGATATTTTCCCTTTGTCTTGTTCCCGTCTTTGATGTTTGTCCCGATCTTGTAAATGATTTTATGGGTCTGTTCAAGCTATGACGTCATCTCATCGACACTCGTTTTTTTTTTTGTTTTTGTTGTTATTTGCTGTGATTAGTGTCATTTGGCTGTCTTAGGTGAGTTGCATCTAGTAAGTTTTTTAAATATTTTTTTGCTTTCTTTATTGTATTTTTTTTTTTTTTTGGATTAATTTTGTTGATTTTTTTGCAATGTTGCTAATTTATCATACTTTTCTACTTTAATCAGCCCATGTGTTTATCTTGCCAGTTTCCCTTTCTTTTATATACTTTTTGAATGCGAATGTATTTACTTCCCAAATTTGTCTTCAGAGTTTCTTTTAACTGACAGTTACCCCTTTGCGACGTTCGACGCAGTAGTTGATTTTCATCATGGATCGGAATATCTGACCAATTCTGCTTATGGTTCTAAGCGTTGGTTATCCGGACATACTTTAGTTTGGGTTTTTTTTATACACTAAGATATCAGAAGATAAATCTTAGACATATAACTAATTCTTTATTTACCCTTTTATTTTCCAATTATTTACAAATGTATTGCGATTGAACTTTTTTCTTCTCACCAGTACCTGTAGTGTTCTCAGACGCAGTGTTTTCATCCTTATCACCTCCTGAAAAAAGTTGTTCGCCAACAACCAATGACTGTGGAATCGTTCACACCGCTCGCTGCACAAAATCCAAACCTATTAGCTATATGATTCGTACTGTTTCGCCATCTGTTCGCTACAAGTGTTCATTCTGCTATCAATCGCTTGTTACTATTTTTTATTGCTTCCCTTTTGTTTTATAAAAAAAAGAAAGTAATAAAAGGAATATTTTAATTGGACCTTTATCTACGTTATTTATTAAAAGAAACATAAGCTTTGAACTGCAATTCTAAGTTTGTTTTATACTTAAGCCAGGCTATGGGATATGATTTTACCTCATCACTTTTGGTTCTGGTGACTTACTCCTAACTTACCGCGGGGGGGCAATTTATAGTTAAATCTTTACCGGTTAACCCCTTTGTTCACTTAAGACAGGGCCGTCCAAATCGTGCACGTCGCCCGCGTGCAACATAAAAAGCTCACGGGCACAGCCAAGGAGATAGTCCAAAACTCAGGAGGGGAGTGGATACAGTTTTTCCTATGCATGTTGCCAGACTTTAGGGGGCGATTCCGTTAAATGAGGCACTATTTCTTGTTACTAATACTTGCTTGTTTTTCGTCTCGCATAACATGGCGCACATTCCGAAAAAGCATAATATCACTGAACCAGCATTTAAACCGCAGTGGGAGAATTTTTTTTTTTTTTTTAAAGAAGTATCGAATTGATAATTAGCAACTCGACTTTAAGGAACTGATCAACGTAATGTGCAATAGGGGGGGGGGGGGAATTACCCGCGTGCACGGGCGCTGCCCGCGCACAGAAATCTTGGACAGCCCTGCTTTAAGGGCTTGCTTGGTGGCATTGTATACCTCAATCTGCAATTAAGCTTATTACTACTCGATTACATTTCTATCGATAAGGGAGGGTATTTTTTTTCTATTTCCCTGGGGTTTGGCTGCACGTATCGAAATCCGGTAATATTTCTGCACTCGACAGCACACATGCGTAGCAGAGGAGGGGGCTCACGTAGAGCACCATACTTAACAGTGATAATCGCCATCCAAATGGAATGCCTGTAACTGTTGAACGAATTAGGATATGAACAAATGGACTGCACCATTGTTTTCCTTGAGAAATTCTAGCCAGAAATCATGTACCCCAAGACCCTCTTCCCATTTAAAACATTACGGTGTATCCAAGATGGCGGCTTTCAAGATGGCCGCTATCCCGGTCATCTGCACTATGAGATTCCCCCATAGGCTTAATATGTCGCCACATGGTTGTCGGTCAATTTCCACAAATACGAATTGCACAAGAGGTGGTAACGGACTTACGGCCCACTCGGTATATTAAAATTATCTACATTTATATAAATTTATTATCAGTAATGGCTATTGGTAATGAACTATTAAGAACTCTTATTTTATTTATTCTTTTAATAATTATAATGTCTGTCTTAGATCTGCAAATTTCTAAAAGTAATATTTTTATACCCAACACAATAAAAAATTTTAAAAATAAAGGGAAACATTTTAATTAAAAAAATAATATATACAATATTGCCAAATATAATAATTTTTAATTAAATGCCTCAGTTTGATTTCTATAAGAAATTTGCAGATTTACAATGTTAAGCCTATTCCCAAAGTTTGCATGGTCTATGTTTTAAAAATAGAAGGAAGGCATATAGCGCTCAAATACAATTTGGAGTATCTGTAATCGGGGAGGAAATGATATAAAGTTTGAGGGAAATAACCATCTCGAAAACACACGATTTTCTACCCAGCAATTAAAAGTTTCTCTATTTAATCTCATTGAAAAGTTGTATGAATATTCCAAGAAACTTTGATTTCATTCCTGCTTTCACAGGTGTATATGCTTAGGTCTTTCACGATGTATTCATCCTTTGCCACCTGAAAATAATTAAGCTCCTAATGAGCTTCGGTATATCTCCACATGAGGAAATATCGTCACAATACTTTCTCAAAGTATATTAAGAGATCCAGAAATGAAACGCTTACAGGTAACTTCACTTGTCTTAGGCAAATAGAAATTAAAATGAGCCACTTCAAACCTGTTGGTTGGGTTATATTTGTTCTGACGATACTTCAATTGAACCCGATCGATGCCAATAATGATCCTCAGGCAGAATTCGTGAAACAATGGCGAAATTGTAAGGGGAAAACCAAATATTTACAAAAATCTATTTTTCATTATAATTAATACTTAAATGTATCAATTAATCAATTTCTGATTTAGTTAATCTTATAAAAGAAAGAGCTTAAAAGCCTCAATTAATAATCTCATTTCAATATTTTAAAACTAATTTTAATATAACACATATTTAAGCGAAGAGAAGTTTTTACTTGAAAGCTCATGCTAGCATACGCTCATTTTTACAACCCATCCCAAGATAAACGGGAGAACATTCGTCGGACATAAAATCGGTTTAAAAATATAATATTCAGAATTGCTAATAGAAAAATCACAATTGCAATGCTAATATAAACTTTGAAATATAGAATATCATCTCCTTCTACAGTTAACACAATAACAGTGAAGCTTCTCGAATACAATGATAGGAACCTGGTTGAACATCCAGCGACCCTTTCAGAAAATAATGTTAAACAAATGGATGAATGCTTTTATGGTAAGCTCAGTGACAAGTTGCAAAATGCAAACGGAAATATTTGACATGTAATAATATTATTAAAATGCTTTTCTCTCCCAGATACATACAGTGCTAAAGCAATTCCTCGGGAGCATTATGTAGACGTTGATAAAGTTCTACATGCTTATGGAAAATGTCTTTATAAAATTGCTTTTGCTAGCAAACTCGGGACTGAATATGAAACTTTGACAGGGGAAAAAGCTTCTGTTTTAGTGAGAAAATACAGAGCGTAAGTAATAAGAAATAATCAGGGTAAATTCAAAAAGGAAAAAATCTTAGATTTAGTGTAATCGTTATTAAAAATAAAATAAATATGACTCGTTAGTTTCTCGGCGATTTTTATTATAATACTTGTTCTGTATTTGCAGATTTGATCTAGAGGTGACATTAGGAGACGTTCGTAATTTCCCTATGGACACTCGTCCGCCACAGCCCAAAACAGTGATGACCAAATGGATACATAATTACGGAGAATCAAGTGTTGAGACAACAATATCGGAATCTGTCGAGGCTGAAGACACAGCCACCAATACAATGACCCATGCGGCCGGCTTCAGTGTCACAGCGTCGGCCGAATTTAGTTTCTTCGTTTCTGTCTCAACAAGCGTCAGCACTGGTTATTCCCATACCTGGAACGACGCAACAACGACAAAGACGGTGAAAACCTTCTCGATCTCCGACACTGTCACCGTCCCCGCTAAGACGTCCGCCGAGGTCACCTGGTTGCTAACGGAGCAAGACTTCAAAATGCGCTGGGAAGCGCCCATGTATATCAGCGGTGCCATTAGCATAAATGTGACAAAGGGCGGAATCGCAAAGATGTACTTCTTGCCCGTTACTGATATGGCCAGCTTCTTTAACGATATCCAAGAAGCTGGCGAATCTAAAGTATTCATTGTTCTAAAGGGAATCATCCAAGGGAAGAAGAACATCGGCTCAAGCCTTCAGGTGACAGAAAAATCAATCAGTGAATCCGATTCTGGGCCTTGCAGCATCATTTAAGAAGCTAATTGATCCTTGTGGAAATACTGTCATTGTTAATATTTTATTATAGTTACTTTACAGAAAATAAAATAAAATGTACTTTCAAAATAATTTTCCACATCTTAAAAATAAAATAAATAGTTATGCAAAAAATGCATCTTGGCCTATTATAATATTTAAATAGCATGAAGCAAAATACAAATATTCTGAAAGAGAAATTTTTATTTCAAATTAGAGATATTAACATCTGCATTAGATAATTACAAAACTTTTTAACGTAAGACAAATGAGAATATTTTGGGAATTATATATTTTAGGATAAAACTTCTAGAGTACGTTATAATTATTAACATAATTTCCCAAATATTTTTAAATTTTCTAAAAAAAATAAAACGAGCCAATCAGTGCAATTACGATAGGATAATTAAATAGTATACAGGATGAGGCATTTATCTTGAGACAACTGAATATATCGGAAACCAAGCACTGTACGAAAAAATGTCCAAAATCAAAAGTGAATTATTTCGCGGGGGAGGCCGTGGCCTGGTGGGCTTTCACAGCTTCAGTGAAGTTAAGCAACATCAGGCACGGCTAGTCACTGGATGGGCGCCTCATAAGTGACTCAAGATTCCCCCCCCCCCCCCCGGCTGCTGTGGCCATCATACAGCAGTCGTTAATCCAGGTCCATCCTCGTCGGCCTCAGGCGATACAGCCTCTGGATGGACGTATTGGATTACAATGAATTGAAAAAAGAAACTCATAAGTTAAAAAATTACCCACTTCTGACTTCGGATTCTTAAAGACCATCAAAAAATAGAATAGGAATGTCTGCAGACCCACTCTATCTCTTCATCGATAAAATTGGGTTCAAAACTTTAAAAGTTCCACACTTTCAGGGCCTCTATCTCCTAAACGGTTGGATCAATTGAAAAATACCAAAAATAAAACATTTCTCCAATTGCGTGTACAATCTGAATATACCATTAAAAATAGGGGTTCCTATTTAAGATTTTAAAGTTACCCCCAGCCTCCCTCACAAGGGCGGGGTCAATTTTTTAATTAATGAATTTCCCCCGCGAAATAATTCAATTTTGATTTTGGACATTTTTTTCGTACAATGCTTAGTTTCTGAGATCTTAAGTTGTCTGTTCTGATCAAAATCCTTGTGTACGCTGAAGAAGGCAGCGTGGCTGCCGAAATGCACATACGTCCGATTAAAAGTTTTATGTGGATCAGTGGTTTCCTGTTATCTTTATGATCTTCTGCTTCGAAATCGGTGGAGATGACTGCCTCGTTATTATAAAGTTCTTCATCTTCGATAACCAATGAAACCCGGCTTTTATTTGAGACCCGGCGTTAAATCTATTTTTAAAACATCACCCGGCCTTTAATCGAGACCGGTGTTTATTTGAATACCGGCCTTTATTCAAGATTTTACGGTATTAAGATATGGGTCCTTCAAAAGAGCTCAGCTGAAGAGTTGAAGATATGGATTGGCTTGACCAGAGCCCCGATCTCAATCCCATTAAACTCCTGTGGGATGAACTGGAACGTCGATTACTAACCAGAAAAAGACACGTCACAGCGTTGGCATATGGTTCCTCGCTTTGTCATTAAGGGTAATAGGGGTCGTTTCCAGAAAGTTCCGTCGTTTTCTCCTTAAAACTGGATCTAGCTTGGTGTAATCGCATAATGCAGTATGGTACGTTGGGCGCTTGCACAAACTTCGAGAACTTTAAGGTTCCACAGCATTTGACTGAATATCGTACAAAATTTATCACTTACTGTACTAGCCTCATCTCATCTTTCATTCTCAACTCCACGACAAGACTGTGACTTATGTGATTAAACAATTTCACAATGCTTTCATAATTAGTAGTACAACAAATAAATATTAAATAATCAAATAGCATGTGGATAACATTAATCAAAGGATGATATGAAAATATAAAGTTTATATACATCATTCAGTAGAGGCGACGAACTGTATACTTGTGGTCCCTAGTTCGAACCCAGCTCGTGGAATTTTCCCTTTCGTATTTTCATATAATAGATAGATAGATATTTTATTAGCTTATATTAAGATAAATTTTATATAGTAATTAAAAACTTTTAGGAAAAAATAACCATTTTATTTTTATTTATATAAACCTTTTATTGTCTCTCCATCCTTTGAGCATTACAATTATTAATGACTTGTTATAAAAAAGTTTATAAAAATTTTCTGGCCATAAATAAGTTATACTTTCATTAGCTTACATTTCAAAATTATAAAATGTCAAGGGAGTTGTGCCCGGCGCAACCGAACAGAGGCAATAAGCAACATTAAATACCCACAACTTTTACGAAAGGAAATATATTTAGTAACAGAAACTCTGCAATTTGCGATTGAATGGGGACATTACAGGTTGAAGTCACATTTAGATCCAGGTCCAGCTTTAACATTGAATGTGCCATTCGCCCGCCCATTAATTGAAATGTTTCAATTCCACTCGTTGCCGTTGCCAGGGCAATCTTGCCTTCCAATCCAACAGTCACCAGCACTTTTTCCAGCAAAAATGATTTACCGGTTTCGCTAGAACCGTCCAAGAAAAGTAGTCTCCCATCTGGCGTCTCGTTGCACACCGCATTTAATATGTGATTGTACACAAATGGGCACAATTAATCATACAGTTATTATAATAATAATTCACTATTAAAAAAAACCCCTTTATAGACTCAGTTCCTGTGAGGGATATTCATTTAAGAGCGATGTTTGATCCACGACCTATTGCAATCTTCCCCAAAGGTAAGCAGTCTCCAGCGATATCAGTGAGGCATCTCTAAATAATCCTTGAGTCGGCCTTCATGTTCACCAAACATTG
Source organism: Rhysida immarginata (assembly GCA_023313115.1). Classification (NCBI taxonomy): domain Eukaryota; kingdom Metazoa; phylum Arthropoda; class Chilopoda; order Scolopendromorpha; family Scolopendridae; genus Rhysida; species Rhysida immarginata. The sequence goes on from JAHWFO010020423.1 coordinate 2,693,801, forward strand.
CTCCAAATCTCTTAATGTGAGATACAGCGCTCGAAGATTGGTTGCATCTGAGTTGAGTCGATTCTGACAATGCGCTTGCATAACTATTCCACATTCGCTTAGTTTGCTGGGGACTATAGTACGCCAAAATGATTGCAAATAGATATCCGAGTTGCATGCAACGATGCCATTCTTCATCGTCCTTTAGCAGCTCTAGAGCTCTTACATCCTCCTGAAAAGTATCTTGCAATACACCAACAACTCGTCGAAGATCTTTAAATGACTTTGGACCACGAGCATAACAGCAATCGATGCTGTCGACTTCCATACTCTGTTAGCTTCGTATAGGTTTCTTCAACTTCCGCGATTGTCTGAAATTTTCGCTTCGTCGGCGCTATTAGGAATCGTTAATCACACAGTTTACAAGCTGTTTACAAATAGTATTGCATGCATCAAACAATTATTTAAATATTTTTCGAATCTCCCACACCTAGTAATGAAGTAGATAACGACTTACTATTGGTCACTGGTCTTAACAGGCAATGAAAACTCTGAATTTGAAAATTATTGCGAATTTGTGTATTTAGGCACTGTTAATTTTAATTAACACTGTGTTAAATAGTTGAAAGGAGATTTTTAGTTGTTTACTTTTGTCGCATCATTTAATTTTGTTGTGCAATTGTTTCCTTTGCCAATGAAAAGTCCGAATTTGCATGATATGAGAGACTGACAAAGCACTTTATACCGTGTGTCTCAAAAGTCGCGTGCCAAATGGATTAGTTGGTTGCTTTGACATTGTAGGTGAAATAGTGAAGTAGAGGAATAATGCTGACACCGGAACAACGTGTAGAGCTGATACTTCTTTGTGAAGATCACCACAGAACCTCTCGAGAAGCTGCAGGCGAATTTCATCGCCGGCACTCTGATATTCCCAAGCCCACTAGCTACACTTTTACGCGTGACAAAAGAAAATTTGGATTGTGTGAGACATTGTCTTCGAGTGCATAGTGCACATTTTGAACATGAACGATAAGTTTGCGAAACCGTGTGAACATAGAGCCAACATTCATAAACTTTTCATATGGCACGCGGCTTTTGAGACACACGGTATATTAAGATTATCGAAAACAGCTATACTAAAGAGCATGTTCTAAAATCAAAACAGCACCCGTTTACACTGGGCAAAAGTTGCCAAATTGATTGAATGGTGGAGCATTTTTTAGGACAAAAATGGGTTAGGAGCCTTGATTTTCACCTAACACCCTTTTCCATCAAACTAAGAATAGTGAATTTAATAAAACCTACTATTTTTATGTTTATGTGAATTGCTGCTCTTCTAATACAAAGATTCCTAAACTGCGAAATTAATAGGAAAATAAAATTTCGAATGAAATAAAACTTCATATTTAACATCCCAAAGTGCTTAAAAAGTAACTTCCATCACAGTTTTGCTGGCATTAAGTGCTACGTGAAAATCAATGCTACTTACGAATATTAATGTTAATAAATCGTAACAACATAAAAAATTAAAAGATGATAAATTTTTTAAAAAAAAATTCTAAAGTGACCTCATCCTCCCTTCATAAAATGTGGATGCTCTAGTTAAAAATAATTTCCTTTAATTTAGAAAAAAAACCCATCCCCTAATTTTTAACCTTGATGGAAAACTTAATTATAAAAATAAAGTGTTCTTACATTCATAAAAATAGTAAAAAAAAAAAACACTGTAGAACACAAAATCAACACTGTTTTTATGTTGATTTTATTGGTGGGTTTTTCCAAACCAATAAATTTGTTTTTTGGAATAAGAGAAAAATTGTCTTAGTAATACAGTGTAGATTTCTTATTTATTATAAAAAGAAGTGATTTTTTTTTTATAAAATGTACCTGTCGGAAGTTAAAATAAAAATAATTGCAGTAAAGAATGTAAGAAATGATACGTGATAGAAGTAAATAAGCCACTACTGAAGCAGGAGTAGACTGAAATAAAGTAATTATCTGATAATAACTGGTAAAATTCATTTTTCCAATTGGAAGAAAATTTCAATTAAATCAAAAGTTTTAAGCAGTACCATAATGCTTCGTCAAATTAACGAAAAGAAATTCTCTCGCCTCGTATTCGACACGAAGCAGAAATGAAATCATTCCAGGCACTTACCGATCTTCACTCATTATTTTACAACCGTATATAAAGGGATCGAATTTCTAGCACTTTCAGAAGACGTTTCCCAACTAAAATTGCAGAAATGATTTTAGTCTCGATTTTCTTAGTCCTTATCTCACATGGGGTGGCTGCGAATGACAACATCGCTCATTATAAACGTAATTATTTAATTTTTTCAATAATTTAAACTCATACCGGATTTTTAAAAGGATAAGGTATTTCTATTTAACTAATACGTATTATTTATTATCGCTGACTTCTTAAGAAATAAGTCATAATAAATATCGTGTATTGTTTAATTAGAATCACACAAAATTGTTTTGATAATTTATGATATAATTGAGAAAACGGTACATTTCTTTTTTTTTTTGCGTACGTTATTACTAATTAAGATACTTAATGTTTCTAAGATCCTTCACTTATCGCCTGTCCTCCGTGGACTATTGAAAGACAAGGTACAATAGCTTCGCCATTATTTCCACTTTACCCTCCGTATTTCTACTGTGAATATGTTATCAAGGTAAGTAAATGTATCTGAAATTGTTAAATATAAGAAAAAATGGTCTTTAACAAAAACATAAACTGATCGGAAATTTCCTTTCGATCTGTATGAAACTATAAACATGCCATGTAAATGAAGGGTTAAAGAACTGATTATCATAATTATTGAGTTCATTACTGCATGGATGTTATGATAAAACTTAAAGAAAAAATTTTGAAAATAAATTTAGTAATTTTGTTTTTATTACAAAACGGAACTTACTTTCTGATACGCCTCGTGTTTTATGATATTAAAATTTAAAATATTTCTTCTTTTCTGGTCAGTTTCAATTACTCATTTTTGTTCGCGAAAAGCGATTGCTTTATTATAACATAAAAGTTTTTAATAAAGGATCAAAAATTTATACAGGGTGATTCAGAACGGTAAGTCAAGAATGAAATACCATGTACAGTTTATAGCGGGGAACAATATTTTTTCTATAAACATGGGTCCGGAAATGCATCCTTACAGAGATAATGCAACTTGTACGAGGTAGGAATGGATGTGCGTTACCCGGACGGCAATGGTAGGGTCCATGTAAATTAGGGACTAAACATGTAAATTGTTCGTGTTCTCTCCTTTAAAAGAGAGGACAAAACTACCTGACATTGTTAGTGCGGCAGCGGATGTGGTTTCAGCACGATAGTGCTCCTGCCCACTTCAGTCGGCAGGTCAGAGCTCACCTCGACAGGAATACCCTCGGCGATGGATTGGGAGAGGAGGCCCTGTGCCATGGCCACCATGGTCTCCTGATTTGACACCTCTGGACTTCTTTTTATGGGGCCACATCAAGCAGTTGGTGTATGCCACACCAGTCGACAACCCCGATGACCTTGTAGCTAAAATTGTTACAGCGTGTGGAGAAGTCAGTGATTCTCCGGACATCTTCACCAGAGTTCGCGAGAATCTCGTCCGCAGACTAAACACCTGCATCGAGGTTCAGGGTCGGCATTTTCAATACCTACTGTAATATCATTCCTACCACGTACAGGTTGCATTATCTCTGTAAGGATGCATTTCCGGACCCATGTTTATAGGAAAAGTTTTGTTCCCCGCTACAAACTGTACATGGTATTTCATTCTTGACCTACCTTTCTGAATCACCCTGTATTATACTGAATAAGAATATGAACGAACCAACTATTGGTCGCGGCCAATTAACCTTAGGAATTTGATCCTTCATGATAAGTATCACACCGCATTCACAAGAAAAGAAATTCCACGTGCTTCACTGGTTTAAAACAAAATTGACGTCAAACGTGACTGTCTTCCTCGGGAGAAAACGCAGCCGACGAGAAAGACAGGCCGCAGCCTGACCACAGTAGTCTCCAATCCAACATTCATTGTCTCCATCTTGGATTTTAATAATTAATTAATTATTATTATTTTTTTTTTGGAAACAATGAAGGTTAGATTGTTGCTCAGACCGTAACCACCGAGAGTGAAGGCGGTCCACAATGAAACGTAGTACATTGTAACATCATTATACAGGGTGTAAATTTTAAGTTGACAAAGCAGAATAACTCGAAAAATAAGCTTCACACGAAAAAATGCGTATAATCCAAAGTTGATTATTTTCGAGGGGGCATCTGCTGGTGCTAAAATTAGCCCACCCCCCCCGGCCCCTGGGGGTGGGGCGGGGGGCAACTTTAAAATTTCAAATGGGAACCCCTATTTTTTATTGCAGATTCAGGTCCTACATAAAAAACTACGTACATTTTGTCTGAAACATTTTTTTTTATTTTTGGTAGATGGCGCTGTAATTCAAGAAAATCCATTTTCTCATTTTTGCGTGGAAATGGTTACGGAGAAATAAAAAATACTTATTTACTTCGTAAATTTTGCCGCAAAGTTATTATTTTATTATTTTTTGCCGCGGATTAGGATAATTTTGTTTTGTTTCGTGGTCATGAGGCCACACAACTTTATAATTATCAAACAAATCAACTGATTAGCTAACTAACTAACCGAACATCCTACGTACTAACGAGTGAACTCATTAACTAACAGAGTAAAAAAGTAAAAGACTGTGTAAAGATGAAGTTATTCCCGTTTAAGATTTGGTGGTCCTTAAAAGGACCGATTGTTTTCGTTTTATTTTTTCTTATTTGCAAATACTTGCAAGTAAATGAATTTCGGGGTGCTTGTATTTCCAGTGAGTCCCCTCGCCTCTCACTTTCGGCCTGCTTGTTGTCCTTAAATCCCTTGCATCTCGCCGTTTTATGAAATTAAATGTTCAAATTGATGACCTCCAACTTCGATGCATTTATTGACTCGTTTTGTAAATTCCTGAACACATCTTGATGACATGTCTGGTGTAATTGCAGCGCAAGCATCTCTTATTCTTTGAATCATGTTTTCGCGAGTGGTTGGCGTTTCCTTATAAACGATATCTTTGAGGTAACCCCATAAGAAAAAATCTGGCGATGTAAGGTCAGGCGATCTGGCTGGCCAATTCACAGGACCTTCCCTGCCGATCCAGCGACCATGGTAAAGTCGATGTAGTACTTCGCGCGCTACTAATGAATAATGCGCTGGACAACCATCATGTTGAAACCACATGTGTTGTCGAAGTTCAATACTCAGGTCTTCAAGTAGATCTGGTAGTTCATTTTCAAGTAGGTTACGATATTTGTTGCCATTCAAATTACAGTCTATAAAATATGGACCGATAAGTTTATCGCCAATTATCCCACACCAAACATTAATTGACCAAGGTCGCTGATGGTTGACTTCTCGAATCCAGTGTGGGTTCTGTTCACTCCAGTAATGCATGTTATGTCGATTAACTTCCCCGTGGTTTGTGAATGTTGACTCATCGGAGAAAAGAACTCGTGCAAAAAAATGTTGGTTTGTTTGCATCTGCTGAAGTGCCCAGTGACAAAACGTTAGACGGTTTTGGTGGTCATTGCCATGTAGTTCCTGATGCATAGATACATGATATGGATGAAATTTGTGGAGCTTCAGCATTTTCCAAACACTCATATGTGAAATTCCTGATTGCCTTGATATTTCTCTTGTGCTCGCATGTGGATTATGAGCCACAGCAGCTAGGACTGACACTTGATTGTTTTCTCCACAAACAGTAGCTGCACGGGTTCTTTTTTTCTGGTTCACACTACCTTCCGCAGTAAATTGTTTAATAACTCGAACAAAAGAAGACCGTGATCGCGTTTGGCCAGGAAAACGCTGAGCATAAAGCGCGACTGCATTATCAAAATTTCTCCCACTTTCTCCATAAATGTACACCATCTCAATTTTTTCTTCCACAGAAAGATAATTCATAATGTAAATTCAAAAGCAATACGGCGTTGTACACTCACAAAAACAGTTGAAAAATTACAATCTTTTCTTCTAAAGATCAGAATTTAAAATGTAAACATTCTGAAAAAAATGCCAATGTTTACGTTATTTGTTTGTTGACGAAATGTCTTCAAATTACATTGTAGTTAAAACAATGTAGGAATCGAAATGAATAATAAATTAGTTATTTCCACGCAAAAATGAGAAAATGGATTTTCTTGAATTACAGCGCCATCTACCAAAAATAAAAAAAATTTTTCAGACAAAATGTACGTAGTTTTTTATGTAGGACCTGAATCTGCAATAAAAAATAGGGGTTCCCATTTGAAATTTTAAAGTTGCCCCCCGCCCCACCCCCAGGGGCCGGGGGGGGTGGGCTAATTTTAGCACCAGCAGATGCCCCCTCGAAAATAATCAACTTTGGATTCTACGCATTTTTTCGTGTGAAGCTTATTTTTCGAGTTATTCTGCTTTGTCAACTTAAAATTTACACCCTGTAGATCGGGCATTGTTATTTATATTTCTACCAATAATAAGCCATAAATTTGCCCTATCTATGATGATGTAACAATGTATTATGTTTCATTGCGGAGGCCTTCCCTCTTGGTGCTTACGCTCAGATCCCGATGGTCAGGTGACTTTTGAGTGCCAGGGGTTGTCTTTCTCGTCGACTGCGGGAAAAACCAGTTCGAACAATCACAGCCGTTCTATGCAGAGAACAATTTTTATAACTGTGCACGCGCAGTATATCATTACCTCCAAGAACTGAGTAATTGGCCTCTAATGAATTCCTAAGGATAGTTGGCATCAATTTTCAGAAAATAGTTTTCAAATTTTGACTTCAATAGCTGGTTTTTCATTTAGGCACCAAAGGGAGTAAGCGTGGAAGTCACGTTCACTGAATTCGTTCTGCCGAGACGACTCGCTGTTACCGGTAAAACTGCACAGAGAACAGCCAGCTTATGTGAAGATAACTTTTTGGAAATAAAAGCAAAGAATTTAACACAGAAGGGCATCAGGTACAATTCCACTTAATTTTTAATTCCCGAAAGGAAAAAAAAAATTAATAAATTTTAGTTTTTTGATTAAAAAATAAAATAATGGACTCAATTTAACTCCTCTTTATTTCTTGAAATATAAATTGTATATGAATAATCTACATACAACTCAATAAATTTCTTGTGTTTCTGAGTTGCAGAACTCCCCACATGCTTGGGGACGAATTCGGCCATGCTCTAATGTTTGCCGTGAACCAGGAAAGGGCCACATTGAAAATTTATAACCTCTATTTGTAAACTTTAGAATCTTCTCTCTCAATAAATAAGTAGATTATTCATATACAATTTTTTTCAAGAAATAAAGATGAATAAGTTTGAATCCATCATTTTAAATAACCCTATATTCTACCCTAGATATTGTGGCCAGGAACTTAGAGGGAAAAAGATCACATCAGAAGAGTCGACCATGGTGTTGACATTCCAATCCATGCCATTTAAGAAGCAAACTGTTAAAGGCTTTAAGGCTAATATTGAGTTTAAAACTACTGATAATCCAAATAACGGCAAGTAACATTATGGAACAATAGTTTTATAATTCGAAAACAGTCATGACAGGAAACTGAAGCATTTTATCCATTAGAAAACTTATGTTAATTACATTTATAAACGCATGAAAGATGAATAGGTTACACTGATATTTTCCGGAGTAAGAAGCACATAAACAAAATGTATTCTCGTTTTTAGGACAACAATACCCATGCGGTTCAATGATGTCAGCAGATACGAATTTCAAAATAAACGGTGCAAATAGTAACGCTTGCCCAATTCAGATCGGAGCGCCAGTAAGTATATTTCATCACTTATTTATTCCTGTGTGCACGAGGCTGGAGTCTTCCCCTTCATGTACAAAAGGTACAATTCCATAAGCAAAAGTATAAAAAAACTTTTGGAAATAAAGGCCTGTTTTTTTATTGAATAATTCATACTTTAATTACGTCAATAAATTAAATTCTATTAAAATTTTTTTCTTTTAAATTATAACTTTAAAATTTCATAGGCAGTCAATAACCAACAGGTAGCAATGATCTTAAAATCAAAACAACCCACTTGCCGATATATTTTTTATACGCAATCAAACGATAAAAAGTAAGAAGTTATGATGAAAAATGGTAACAAGAAAAATTATAATTCATAATAACGTAAAAATATAAGAGTAAGAATTTTTTTGAATTTAATCTCATTTTATATAAAAAATAGTACACGACAGCAAAATTCCGGAACTTGCAACGAACGTGCCAGTATTCCTCTAAATACGAAAGAAGTTACTTTTATGAACCTTCCTGAGGAAAATTTAATGGACGTAGAAATGATATTCTCCGAAAAGACCGAAGGTAAATTTAAGTAATCTTATTTAAAATTATGAAGTACAAACTAATATTTTTTGAATGTTTTATTACCCTCTTCTATTCAATCTTCGTCTTTGCCCCATGACTATCTATTTAAGATTTCTACTAATCATTCCACTTTCTTTGCGTATCCCACTACTCCTGATAAAGTAGAAAGTATCATATCACACATAAAAACCTTCTTCTTCTCCTGACCCTTAGGACTTCGCCCGGACATAATTATTGCGGTTAATCCTAATCTTAGTTTTCCTCTAGCTTACATTTTTAACACTTAACTTACTCTCGGTGTTTACGGTAAGTCCCTCAAGACTGCAAAAATTATCCCCCTTTTTAAGAATGGAGACTCGAAAGATTTTCTAAATTACTGGCCTTTTCTAAAATTTCTGAAAAAAAATTATTTCCTTCGTTTATCTCAATTTGTTCTTAATAATAAATTGATAGTGGCGACACATAATTCATGCAGAAACGCTGTGTAGATACGACTTGTTTTGAATTCAAACTTGTTCCTCGAATAGGTCTAGGGCTCAAGGTTCGAGAAACAAGTTTGCTGTTTCCTTGTTTATTGATTATTCTAAAGCAGCGGTGCTCAACCTTTATCATTCCGCGACCCTTTTAATACAATTTCGATGATATTATATTAAAAAATTAGTAAGTACCAATGGAAAAAATTTGTACAAAAACATGTTTTACATATTAGAATACAAACAAAAAAAAACTTATTTCCGATGGTCTTAGGCGACCCCTGGCAAATCGTTATTCGACCCCTGACGGGGTCGCGACCCACAGGTTGAGAACCGCTGCTCTAAAGCCTCTTGATCTCCTATTCTTTAAATTATCTTCTATACAGGGAGTTGTTAAATTTCATGTCAAAAATGATAGGGGTGATGCAATATACGATTCTAAGCAAAAAAGTTCATATGAACATGGGTCCGAATTTGAACGATAACTGAGATATGAACAGAAATAAAAACGCCGCCACTAAGATCAATAAGTTAATAACTCACTTTCTATAACCCCTAGCATAATGAAGTTTGAAGAAATAATAGGGTACATAGAACTGTGTATACCGTTAAAATTTGAACGAATTCCAACGAGTAGTTTCCGAGTTACGCACTCAACATCGCAACACGTTCTCACATGCGAGTACTAACCACCACGTGCTACGATGTTGACTAGGTAACTCGGAAACTACTCGTTGGAATTCGATCAAATTGTAACGGTATACACAATTTTATATACCCTATTATTCTCTTAAATTTCATTATCCTAGATATTGTAGAAAGTGATTTATTAACTTGTTGATCTTAGTGGCGGTATTTTTATTTCTGTTCATACTTCACTTATCGTTCAAATTCGGACCCATGTTCATAGGAACGTTTTTGCTTAGAATCGCATATTTCATCACCCTCTATAATTTTTGACATGAAATTTAACACTATGTATATATGAAGAAGAATGTTTGTTTGTGGGTTTATGTGTATTTAATACACATCTACAGTTTTATTTCGTTCTTGATGAAACTTCGCATACTTGACCTTCAAAGCATGAGGAAGGTCACTCTCTACCTGAAATTTCGAAAAAATAATAATTAACGATAACAAATCGATATTCACAATGATGGCAGGGCATATTAATAAGAAATATCTCATGACCAACAATGCAAGGCCAAATTTTTGCAACAATAGGTATCAACAATGGTATCAACACGCAATTCACAAACACTATGCATGACCAACAATAGATATCTGATGACCAAAAATGCACGGCAACATTGTGCTTTACAAATAAGGTTCAATTTGTAACAATGCATAGAATTCTTGTATAGTGGAACTCCATCTAACTTCTCCCTAACTGCGATTGGTCGGCCTTCTCACCCTGCGTATGATTACATTGTTACTTGGGCTCCTGGACAATCCACAACATAGATTGTTAAAAAAAAATAAACTTTGAACGTTTTATGACGAACAGGATTAAAAATAATAATTTTGGACACTTAAAAGAACTCCCAAAAATTTTCTCTTCTATCCCCCATGATGAACAAGCAACAATCGTCGGCCATTTTTTTGTGGCGAGCCTGATCTAATTGCAGTTGAGCAGTTTAAAAGGTGAATTTTTGTTTTGATAGAAATAAAGTTTAACTAGCTCATTATTATGTTCTATTAAATATGCATCTAGGGGCCATTAAAAATTTTATGAATTGCATTTCTTTTTAAAGAAAACAAAAGAACTAACTGCTCACAGTGCTTGCAGCACGATATCGCGTTGTGATTAGGCTTCGACCAATCGCAGTTAGGAAGAGGATAGCTGGAGTTTTACTATAGTTTGGCCTTTTCTTAATTGATAATTCTTAGAACTTAAGATTTTCTTTAAAATCTTTAAAAATGAGCACCAACTGGAGATGAAAGAGAGTTATCAGACTTTAAGAAACTGACCAAGTCGTGAGTGATCAAATATTCATCGAAGTTCCCAGTCGACTGCTAGATACACATAGGGATGAATAGCCAAGTTTTTCTTCAGGACATCGAGAGCAAAGTGCGAACTATAACAACCGATTACCAAGAGTAAATTACCCCAAATTTTTTTTTCGAATTTTCATTATGAATTTTTACTATATTATTTCTAACCATTTTAACTCTTGTAACACTCAACGTATGGCATTGGCCAATTCATTACAACTTAATTGATAGAGTTAAGCAACTTCAGAGGGCACGTTAAGCCGTCCGTCCCAACTGGTACTGTCATCTTGTAACAGTCGTTATCTTAGCGGCGATGGCGCAAAATTCCCTACCTGAAATAAGCGCCCAGATTATAGCTGGGGGTGGGGGGGGGGGGACACTTGGTGATGATCTATCCTCTGTATCAGAAGAAGAATAAAAATTCAAGGTATGGTTTCTCGTTTGAACTATTTGCCCAATAGTGTATTAATAATATTATACTACGCTTTAATTCACTCGTCACTTTGCTTTGGATATCCAATACCGGGGCTCAGCTTCAGCATATAATTTAACACGCATTAATCAATTACAAAAATGGTTTGTAAGATTCGAAAACCAAATCCTGTCTCTTCGTATTTTACATCACTTGGTATTTAAAGTATTTACCAAATTTATATCCTAAAGTTCTGTCTTTTCATCTATAAGATATGAATAAGTCCTTATTTGTTATTAATTTTCATAATAATTTTCACTCTTACTCACGCTCAGCTAATTAGACTCTTTTTTGCGAGAAACAATTATCAAAGATGCTGTTTCTTATAGCAGTTTTAAATGGTGGTCTATTTTTCCTGTAACTGTTCGTTATTTACCCTCATGCAATTTATTTAAAAAGAGGTTGAAATTTTAGCTTCTGTCTAACACTTTAAACACTAACATCTGCTTATTTATTTTGATTTTATTTTTTGCTGTTCTCTCCTTTTTATAATTCAATTTTAATTTTAATATATTTTATTGAATGTTATATTGTAATATTTTATTAGGTATATTTAATTGAAGAAAACTCACATTATTATGAATTTAATATTGATCAAGAAATCAAATTATTAAATAAATTTTTTAAAAAAAACAATTTAATGGTATCTCAAGCTGATAAACTAAAAATGGTAATTATACATTCAGTTGATAAGTATACAGAAAATACAGAAAAATATATACAGGATAATACTCACATTTTTATAAAAGTTAGCAAAGATAAATCAAACTATTTTCAAAGAAATTGCATTATAAAATTAAATGAATTGGAAAAATTACAAATTATAGATAAGGAAACCAAAAATATCACTTCCGAATAAATTCTATACTATTATTAAAATTCATAAAGAAAATTTTCCACTATGACCAACAATAACGTGTACATATAATGCTGCTACTTATAAATTAGCTAAATTTTGTCCAGATTTTTAAAACAGCATTTTATAGAAATGTATTCAATTAAAAATTCTATAAAAGCAAAAAATATTATAGAAAATATTCACTGTAAACAAAATTGGAAGTTTTGTACCATGGATATCAAAGATATGTACAATAACATTCCGATTATTGAAACTCTGGAAATCATTAAAAAGAATTCAAGGAGAAAATACAAATTCGAAATTGTTATGCTAATTTTAAATTGTATAAATTTATGTGTTCAAAATAGCCAATTCATTTTTAATAATCAGCTGTATTGCCAATATGAAGATTTACCAATGGGAAACCCTTTATCACCTGTGTTATCTAATATTTATCTGAATGAATGGGAGACTCAAATTATTAATTGTTCTGAAATTTCAAAAGATATAGTTTTGTGGATTAGATATGTTGATGATTTTTTCTTGATTTATGAAAATAATAGTATTGATAAATAATTGGGATTTTTTACACAACAAAAAATATTGAAATTGTCAATTAATGAATGTAATGAAAGTGCTCAATTTTTAGATTTAAACATCAAATGTCTTAATAATAAATGGGAATTTGATATATACGAAAAACCAACACAGGGAAACTCCCTTCCTCACTACTGGTCTGCCATACCAAATAGATACAAACTTAACACCATAAGTAATCTGATAAATAGAGCCAGAAATTTATGATCACCAAACTATTTAATAAAATATAGTTATAGATTGAAAGATAAGTTAATTAAAAATAAATGTCCAAGTAAAGTCATAGAAAATTTGTTAGTAGATATATTTAAAAACAAAAGGAAAACAGAAAATGAAAATTACTATTAAGAATAAATTAATTAAAATGGATAGACAAACAAATCAAAATGAAAAAGAAAAAAATTAAAAATATGATATAATATATAAAATAAATTGTAAGAATTGTGAATTGAACTATATAGGACAATCTTCAAGACTTCTGAAAACTAGAATAGAGGAACATGGTAGAACGATGAGACTTAATGATTGCAATTATGCTATGGCCAGACACAGTAGTGTTACGGGACATTCCCCGGATTGGGACAATGTAACAATCCTAAATCGAGAGAAAATTACAAAAAAAGAATAATTAAAGAAGCGTTCTTAATAAAAGAAGATGAAAATACGATAGCGCAGACATCGTACGACTTAAGCCCTGATTGGTTAATTTTATAATTTTTTCAATTGTGTAATTTTTAATTTTTAATTTCTTTTTTTACTTCATTGTTTGGGAGGGAGAGTGGGATTTGTGTATTCGATCTGATGATGAGGTATTGATGACCTCGAAAACGTTAATCATGGTGAAAATGATGGAAATTTGATTTTATTATTTATGATTCTTCAACTGACTTCAAAGATAACATTTGTTGGAATATATCTTAGACTTAGGACATTATTCTATCGTGTAAAACGGATTTTTCGCCACTTGCAAGGTGTAACAGTTCTTCAAGTCCTGTAAAGGAAATTTCACAGGTCAAGTTCCGAATTTTTAGTCAAGTGCTAAAATTATCAGGATTTTAGACAGTGCAGCTTATATTAATCTATAGTTTGATTTTAAATGTATATTTCTGTATATAATTTTAACATATATTTTGTATATACTTTAAAGTGCTGTTCAAGGGTTTTTAGATAATGGGATGGTTTTCATTTTAAATGTAAATATTGGATATAGGATTTTTATATTCGGGGGATGGAAGGTTTTTATAATTATTGATAACGGCTCAACTATTTTGAGTCTTAAATTTCCTATATTTAAACAGTTTTGTACGATAGCAGATGTAGTCAGTTTTATAATCGTTTGTTATAATTTTTATGTTTTTATTAAAACCTTTTGAAATTAAAAAATAATTTTTAAGAATCTTTATATAAGTTATATTGTAATATTTTGTTCGTACCTCCCGGGGACCTAACTCGTCGGTCGTTATGCCACACAGATCCCGGCTAGGTTTGATTGTATTTAATTACTAAATTAAATAAAGAAATAATAATAATATTGATTTACATTTATTTTAAAGATGATTATATCTCGTGTGGTGGAACGCAGATTTTGGAAATGGAAACTCCAACCGAAATCACCATCAACTTACAAAATGGTGCTTCAGCACGTTGTCTCTGGATTCTAGAAACTGTAAGAATTGTTAATGACTTTTTTAAATTAACATTATCAGAATTTTCACCTGTTTTTAAGGTAAATGTTAAAAAAATCTTGATTGCATTATTGCCAACTTTATATCTTAAATGGACAATTGAATGAGGAATACAAACATTTACTTGTATTTGGAATAATTGCTATGACTATAGATTAAATCAAAAGTTAAATTTATCCTATATTGGTTACTGTAAGATTAATTCCGATACCTCTTGTGGGGCTTCTGACTATTACACTGATGCATTAAGATCATTACGCTAGATCTTACCATTAGCAACATATCGAAGTTAGATGTTAGAAACTTATTTTCAAATCGGGACTTCTATTCATGCCAATGATTATGATGTATGATGTTTTTCTGGACTGTCATTATGCCACTGGTCGACTTTTCTAAGATTTAGTGTATTAGAGATAACAACGGTGAGGAAATTTCGAATTTTGACCGATTTCTCAAAAAATATTTGGAATGTGACCACAGAAATGATTTTAATAAATATATCGCGAAATTAATACATCGATATCAGTAATCATCAGCCGGTTATGCTATATTCATTTCTGAGAATAAATGTTTACAAAGAAATTTCAAATTTCTTTATCAATTTTTTTTTTGTTAAATAGCTGAGAGCAGCAAGAGGAATAACTTTGAAAGCAGATTCTATGCAACCTCCCTCTGATTTTCATCACATGTTTCACATGGTTGTTTCTCCACGGTCGTTAAAAGATGACATAATACAGGAAGAATTGGCAGCTCAAACCTATCGTGATAATCACTTGTACGTTAAGTAACCAGCTTCATTAAAAAAATTATCAAAATATTATCAAAAATTATCGAATGTAATATAATAAACTCTTAATATAAGCTTTTTCTTTTTATAACTAATCTTTTTTAAAAATTAACTTTGTTTCATTCACCTATATATTTTCTATATATGATTAGGAAAACGAGTCTTCCAGTGCAATATACATATAAGTTCAGTGAACTGGAGACGGAGTCCAAAGTGTTGATGATATTGCTAACTTTCAAGCAGGGGAACGGCAACGCACCAAGAAAGTTCACCGGTACCGTCACAGCATGGGAAACCAGATCTGATTGACTTAAGCTAACTAATAACAATCCAGAAATATTATGTAACACAGAAATTTCAAACTGCAATAAAATTATCTGATTATTTGGCACAACTGATTATTTTCTCGTTTTACAGTAATTTAATTTGCATGTTTTTAATCTAAAAGAAAGTAACTAATTAAATGAAAATGGAATTTTATATTAATCGGTTTTTCTAGTAATTGCATTTGAATTATCTGGTATTAGAAAACACGAAAAAATAAAAATAAAAAGTTAGTAAAGAAAATTTGATTACAAAATCGATAAGCTCACTGGAAAACAGGCGTTTTTTCGGTATTCAAACAAATAATTGATGCATAATCAAACTAATTTATAAACATTAGATAAAGTTTTAAACTGGATCACCTATACTGCATCATCATGTATTGGAGTCGTGAATCGGAGTCGCATATTTTATGGAGAAGTTAGATTCAGGAGAGACGTGGATTTAAAATTAATATCACATTTATATTATTTCCTAAACATAAAGAAAATAATTAAATGTAGAAAAATTAACATATGGCGTGAAAAATTTCTCTTAAACCCATTATAATTATAAAGAAAATACTCTATTCCTTAATTACATTAGAATAATATGCTGGGCTGGCTCAGTTATATTTGGCGCACCTAGGCCAATAACTCTAATTGTCTACTGTGACGAATGTGTAACAATTTGCTCTCGCCCCTGTTCAAATACCTAAGCCAAAGGCAATATGAAATATTTAAGCACAAGACTGAAATCTATATTAACAATGAATTTTCAAAATATGAATCAATTATACCCCGTTTCCACGAAACTAAATCCGGAACGCCGTGGAACAGAAACTCGTTTCATTGACGAAACTAGTTTCACATCGCAGGCTCGCACTTGCAGTTACATTTTATAAAATGGCTGAGCTGTGATTGGTTTGGCAATTCTATATAAAATATATAAATTATGATGCTGATAATACAGCTAATGGGTTAATTTGTTGATTAGTAAACAGTAGATATTTTAAACGCATAAATAGAGTAGTATACAAAATTCTACGCCTTTGTTGGGTATCCATATTGTTGACAATGCCAGAATGCACTGCGTACTGCACTTTCAAACAATGCCACAATGCTATCGGACAAACGAGATAGAAACTGAAATTTGACGTGACCCTTCGAAGCATGCCCTTCTAAGATAATTGTTTCTAGTGCCGACGGGATTTCTGAACGTGGAACTCCAGCAAGCGCCCTCGCAGCATTGTCCGTGCAAGGAAGTGGTCCTATTTTTATAATTTAAGAAAGAAACGGTGGAGCGTTCGCGTGCGTCCGACGTACCGTAAGTCAACCTCCAGTGAACGTTAGTTTGTGCTGATGGCTACTATGGCAGTTGTGTGAGCTGGTCTTATCAATGTTTTGGTGCATTGATGCAAAATTTTCGTAACACAGCATATTAATGCTCATATGACGACATTGGTTGAATTACCAGAGACAGTAAGTCCACCGTGTGTGTAAAGTATTAGTAGTTACGGGAAGGGAAGGGGTAACTTGAAGCAATTTAGTAATTTTAGTAATGTAAGGTGAAGCAACCTTTCCGTATTGATTGATCGAGGTCGCTCCCCGAGCCAGTGTGCACAAATGTATTTTGGAGGCGCTATTTTCAAATACTGACGTGGTCCTGTAATGGCCCCATAGAAAGTAACCGGGAACCGGTTAAACAGTGGTAGTGTTCGGAAAGTCCTCCACCATCAGAACTCTATGGAGACATGCATTATCGTCTAGGAGAATAAAATCTAGATCCATGGCACCTCTGAACCTTTAGTGAAATTCTTTCAGTAGTACGTACATGTTTTAATGATACCACTTTGGTACCATTGAAAATTTCCAATATTAAAATATGGCATATAATAAATACGTATATCAAATGACTCATAAAGACCTGTCATAACGAATATATAAGAGTAGCTAATATTTATAAAGATGGTGATAGTTTTGGCGGCTATGGCATAAATGCCACGAAATCTCCAATGTTCCACCCCTAAGGAGGAGTTTGCTGCTGAAGTGAATCAATAAAATATGAGATAAGTTCGTTCATGATCCGTAAATCTGCTAGTGCAACGCTTAGGCCTAAATGCCCTTGGTCGAATTTGATTCAGTGTTACCTCTGCTAATGATACCGTTATAATACTATTGGAAATTTCCAACGCCAAGATAAAGCATGTAATATATCAAACGACTCATAACGACCTGTCATGAGCGAATATATAAGAATAATTAATAAGTTCGAAGATGTACGATTTTGATTCACGGGAACTTGTGCTAATGATTTCATTATGGTACCATTTGGAAATTTTCAATGCAAATTCATGCCATGTAATATACATAACGGCTTGGAACGACATGCTATGAACGAATACATTTGAGTAGCTAATAAACGAGAAATAAGGAACAGGTCTTGGAGTAGCAAAATTGGTAGCGTTTATTTCCCTACACGTTTCGATTTCACTTCTTCATCAGGGCAGGTGACGACTACAACTGTGCAGGCATCTACCACCGAATGTATAAAATGGTGCTGATTGGTGGACTTACAAGATGTAACAAAATAACAAAAATACACCAATTATGGAATTCGTCCACCAATCAGGACAAACCTAATTGCTGATTGGTGGACGTACAAAAACATAAAATAAAAAAAAATTGGGTTCCAATTTTGCTAATCCAAGACCTGTTCCTTATTTCTCGTTCATTGACCAAGATGTAACTACTTGTAGCTAATAAGTTCGAAGATGGTGGAATCTGACTCATTTTTTTTTTTATTGATTGTAATCAAATACGTCCATCCAGGGCCTGTATGGCCAGAGGCCAACGAGTTGGGTCCCTGGATGAACCTAGATTAACGCCTGCTGTATGATGGTCGCAGCAGCCGGGGGGGGGGGGGTGAAGATCGTGTCTCACTGATGGTCGCCCATCCTGTGACTAGCCGTGCCTGATGTTGTTTAACTTCTCTGAAGTTGTGTGTTCAGTGAAAGCCCACCAGGCCCACGGCCTCCCCCTGTCTGCTAATGTTACCATAATGGAACCATTGGAAATTTCCAATGCCAAAATATGTCATGTAATATATCAAACAACTTGTAACGTTCGAAGATGGTCGAATTTGATTCACTGGTATCTCTGCTAACGAAACCATTATGGTATCATTAAAAATTTTCAATGCTAATATATTTCAAGCAACAAATAACGAAAAAAATGAATGAATATATAAAAACAATTAAAAAATTAGATGATTATAGAATTTGATTCACTGGAACCTGCTTTAATGTTTTCAAAAGTGATTCAAAAATTTTGGAAATATGTTTCAAATAGTTTACGTGACGGCGATTATTTTAGCCTTTTGGTACTTGGTTATGTCATTCCTTAATGGTTTATTTCTATTGTAGCTGATCGACGCAAAATATCGTTTGCCAACTAAAACAGAAATGGGTTAAGAGAGAACAGATAATTTAGAAGGATTCAAAACGCACGTGACAAAGTGATCATCTGGTCTAATGAAAAAAATTTTCACGACGAAGGTACGTAGTAATTCAAAATGATAGAAACTTAATACAGGATTCATTAAATACTCCTGCCAGTGTCCGAATAGATT
This sequence comes from Rhysida immarginata, assembly GCA_023313115.1. NCBI lineage: Eukaryota > Metazoa > Arthropoda > Chilopoda > Scolopendromorpha > Scolopendridae > Rhysida > Rhysida immarginata. The sequence continues at coordinate 2,712,960 of JAHWFO010020423.1, forward strand.
TATACCGACAAAAGGTCTCTGCAGTGATGGTTTGGGGGGGGGGGAATCTAGAAATTAATGCGTCGACTACTAAGGTCATTTTGCGCCTTTTACACAAGTTATATCTGTACGCAGCCCGGGACAAACAAACATCCATGCCCACGGCTGGATTCGAACCCACAGCCAGGCGGACTTGAGAACTAGAAAGTCTACGCCCTAGCCCTCTCGGCCACCTGGCCGGCAATGGTTTAGGCGACAATGGCATAAATGCCACTAAATCTCCAAAGAGGGTATGAAGGAGAACAGCCACGTGAAGGTATTGGAAAATAACGCACTGTTCTAGGTCATTGAAGTTTTCGACAACAATTCTGAGTCACAAAATGAAATACTCTTCAATAAAATCAAATCTCAGTATATTTCACAAGGGGACCGCACGGACATGTAATCACTGATTTGGTTGAAATTTTAGGAGGTCAATCTACAACATTAATATACCTTCTGGGTAAAAGGATTTGACTCAATGGCCTTTTGTTTCGGAGGAAAAAAATAAAATATTTTACGTTTATTATTGTAAAGTCAGATAAGCCCAGTGGGAAAAAAGGTATACAACTTAACAGTGGTGGCGCAGAACATCAGGTTCTGTTAAAGCTCTGGATAGGGAATTTGCTGATCCGGGTTCGATTCCTGTAGTATTGAAATTTTTTCATTTTTTTTTCATTTTTTCCGATTATTTTTCCATTATTTTTTTTGTTTTTCGCCATTATTATTTGTTTGCACTTTGCATAATAACATTCACATACATAATCAAAATTTTTTCAGTATTGTACAATATTGTCAATATTCAAAAATTTTGTACAATATTTTCACGGATGGTCATTGGCGATCCGTGATTTCGTGGTGACGATTGCGCATAGGCCGTCGATAGTGCGAAGAAATCTTTATAGTTTCTTTTTTATTTCAAACGCCACGGCAATGACCGTCCGTGAAAACACTGTACAACGCATTTTGCATTTTTTTGACCTGTGACGTTGCTTATGTATGTGAATGTTATTATACAAAGTGGAAACAAATAATAATGGCGAAAAATAATACAAAAAAAAAATATAGAAAAAAATGGAAAAATAATGGGGAAAAAATGAAATAAATTTTCACTAATACAGGAATCGAACCCGGAACAGTATAACCGCAGAACCTGATGTTAACCACTGCGATACCGATGTTAAATTGTACACCTTTCTTCCCATTTGACTTATCTGGTACTACAATAACAAACGTAAAATATTTTATTTTTTTCTCTGTAACGAATAGCCATTGAGTCAAATCCTCTTATACAGAAGGTATATTAATGATTGATCTCCTAAAATTTCAACAAAATCCGTGATTACATATCCGTGCGGTTCCCTTGTTAGCTAGGTTGTATGGCCACGTGATACAGATGCCGCAAACTCATGTACCGAGAGTTGACCACTTCGTCGAATAAAAATTATTATTCAAATATCCCCCTATTAACCTAAATTAATTTTTTAACTTTTCAACTTCGGGGTGGGGTAGGGAAAGAAGACCATTACTCTTCATTTCCTTAGTTTAGCATGGTTAAATCCTCATTTTCTCCCCTACGAAGTGGTCAATTCTATGCCCCCGACTATTTGCAGTTGCTATTTGCCAAGCCAGTGGGTGCGAGACCTACTAGAATCAGGTATCTAGAATACCTAGAATCAGGTGTCTAGACTACACGGAAAAATCTGGGTTCGAGTCGCTTGTGTACTACCTTTAAGATCTAGGGCTGCTGTCCCCGCAACTCTAACGGATAAGCGGGTTCGAAAAGTAAGTAAGTGCAAAATAAACAATTAAGAAAATGTTCAAATTCAGACTTTTAATTAAAGCTTTTGAAATATTTCTTGCCGTTGCTGCTTTTACAGAAATATGAAATCAGTTTCATAAGTAAACAGCAAAATCAATATTAATTGCACATATTCTGGTAAAATCCGCTATAACTTTTTTAAAAACTTCGGCAATTAGAACATCCTTAAAATTTCATGTCTGCAACAGATGCTCAATCGCTTTTGGGAAATAATTTTATAAAGTTCAAATATTCTTTGCAAATTTCAACAGCATCATGTGTGAATGCAGTGGAAGTAATAAAGATTAAAAAGAATTGTCTACAGATGTACTGAGACGTGGAATTAAATTAAATAAACTAAATTTATTCAATAAAATTCAAAACAGTTCGAAAATTTCTTCTGAATAAATTAATCTGAAAGAATTAATTCAATAATTTGTAAGATCACAAAAGTTAATTGATACAGAGAATAAATTGATACAAAAGGTTCTTGAAAATAAATTCTTCAGCATAAGCAGTAAATGAGAATGCAGGAAATTTAGTAGGTTTTTGCGAAAGTAAAACTCCAAATCCGTTTGGTTAGATGTACAATAAACTCCAGCTGTCGTCTTCGCTTCACGAGAACACTGTTGAGAATTCGACGTAATTTAGAAATGAGCAACTATATGGTGCGAAAACATGGTTAAAAGAATAAATTAACAGATAAGCTCAAGAGCATTATTTTAAATAAAATTTCTTCCAAGTAATTATTGATAAGGAGTCTTTCGTTCGTTCACAATACATCTCAAGATAGGATTAGATTAATTAGGACCAGGTCGCAATAAGCCATTTTCCAAGTACAGGGTGTCTCAAATTAAAGTTAACATTTCGTAGCTCGCTACAGCAAAAATTATTCATCAGAAAATCATGAAATTTTGGGATGATCAAGAGAAAAAAAAAAAGTTAGTTGAATTTTAAATACATAAAATGAATTTGATGTTCTAGTGGAGCATATCAAATGTGATTCTTGTTTGCAGCTGTATTGATTCACTTTCGTTAAGTGACTGCTACTCGTTTCTATCCTAATGTTCTTGTAGATAGGAGTAAATCCATTCGTGTTAAATAAGCAAATTCATTTACACATTTTGAAAATGTCGGATGTATACTCATAATATAAACAGAAATAAAAATGCCGCCACCGAGATCAACATGTTAATCACTCAGGTTTTATAACATCTATGATGATGAAATTTGGTGTAATAATAGGGTACATAAAACTTTGTATACAGTTAAAATTTGATCGAATTCCAACGAGTAGTTTCCGAGTTACACTGTCAATATCGTAACACGCGCTGATTAGTACTCATATGTGAGCACTCTTACGATGTTGAATGCGTAACTCTGAAACTTCTCGTTAAAATTCGATCAAATTTTAACGGTATACACAGTTTTACGTACACTATTATTCCTCCAAGTTTCATTAACTAGACTTTACAGAACCCGAGTTATTATCTTGTTGATCTTGGTGGCGGCATTTTAATTTCTGTTCATATCTCAGTTAGTATTCAAATTCGAACCCATGTTCATATTAACTTTTTTGCTTATAATCAACCATACTAGCTCCCCTAGAAGTTTGTACAATGATTTCTGAATCAACCTGTATATAAATTGGTGAAATGAATTTTAACTTTTGATATTAAAAAAATGATGAAAAATATTATAAATTAAGTTCAAACAGTATTAAAAAAAATATTATCATTTTTGTCCTCACTCTCTCAAAAATAATAATTTGTTTAACTTGATGATCGGAGAAAGTTTCAATTGCAATTACAGTGATTCAGTCATGATTGCTTTATGACGAGCAGAGTCATAAAGTAATTCATTGGTGAACTGGAATGAAACAATTATTTTTGCCTATATAAATGATTACACTGTCTACAAAGGTGTACATATTGCTTATCAGAAGCAAACATGTCGTCTCTTATTTTGCTCCTGCTTGTCAGCTTTGTAACGGAAACATTTAGTCAAATGTGCTCAGGTACGAAATGGTATTATATTTTCTTTACTTTTAAAATTATCCATAAATTATTACTTTAGCATAATACAAAAAAAAATTCAAAAGGTCTTATAAGGTTTTCCTTTCCATATGCATTTTTCATTAATTACTAATTTTAATATTTAATATATTACCAGTTTTGGACTGTTTCATTAATTTTGAACAGATTACCGAATTTTTTGAGACATGTGAACATGTAACGGATATTTTAAACTTTCTTACTTTACTGATTCTTTTAAGTTAAGGTAATGAAAATATCTTGCTTACTTATTTTTCAAACCCGCTTATCCGTTAGGGTCGCGGGGGCAGGAGCCCTATGGAGGATCTCCAGCGATCTCGATCTTCCGCCATCAGGCGCATGTCCTCCATGGTAATACCCAAGCGACTCGAACCTAGATTCTCCATGTAGTCTAGCCACCTGGTTCTAGGCCGATCCCTTCGTCTCTTACCCACCGAAAAATAACAACTGCCTAGGAAGACCAGTTTGCGACATACGTATGATGTGGCTATACCAGCGCAATGAGAATGGGGACAAAAGTAGATTTGAAAACGGAGAGCTTGATTTTGTTTCCCAGCTCACGTTTCGTTACCACGGATAACTACAGTTCACGTCTGACAACTTGCTGCACCGATCCGAGCATCCAATTCTTTATCCTGCCGCCCATCACTCGTGAATGCAATCCCGAGATACTTGAACTTCAAATCCACCTGTCTCAATGGGGCTCCCTTAACATGGAGAGCGCATTGCCTAGGATATATTGAAAGGACCAGAACTTCGGTCTTAACTACACTGATCTTCATCCCAGCCTCTTCACATTTGACTGCAAACCGGTCTAGTGCATGTTGAAGGTTGGTGGGAGAAGACCCAAGAAGGACAAGGTCGTCAGCAAAGAGCAACCTCTCCACCAAGCACTCACCCACACAAACACGCTCATCGCCTCGGCTGCCCCTATCTGTCCAGTCCATAAAGATAGTGAACAAGAGGGGCGACAGTACGCATCACTGGCGGAGTCCAACACCCACCGTGAACGGTCTTGACTTATTGCCATTTATCCGGATGCACATCTCAGAGCTTTCGTACTCTTGAGCAACCAGTAATTGCCCATCCACTCCGTACTCTTGCAACACTTGGCATAGCTTCTCTCGAGAGACTCTGTCATATGCTTTTTCGAGATCCACAAAGCAAGGTAGACATATTTTGCATACTCTCAGGGTTTTTCAAAGATTTGCCTTAGAGCAAAGATGTGATCCGTCATGTTTCGGCCAGGTCGGAAACCACACTGCTCCCCCGACAGTTTGGAGTCGGCTATTTCCCGACTTCTTTTCTCCAGACATTTAGCGTACACATAAAAGTATCTTTTAAAGTTAAGGTTATCGATTCCTTTCAAATATACAAACTACATAAATTCAGTATTGGATTTTATCAAAAATATTCGTTACTTATTAGCTAATAGCTTAATTTTTCCACACGTCTTAATTAATGTTTATTTGTTGTATAGGTCAAACGTTTTATTTCCATTATGATAAGGAAGGATCCCAAGTTATTAAATATCTTGATCGTTGCTCTACTGCTGATATTATTGTACGCGAGTGCAAAGAAGGTAAAAATAACGAAAAAGCACTGTAACAACTACAAATACATAAGTCCAAAATTTATGTCACTATTTTTTTATCTCTAGGTTAATTATTTTGGGTATTACTTTTTTTTATTTATATGGTCATTCTAAATTTATAGCCCCTGCAAAGTTTATTATATCTTACTAATTTATACAAGCTACTTTTTCAGTTACATATCCCCCCCCCCCCCTCTCCAGCATTTATAAGGTAAATGGTGGGTTTTTTCATTAGTTAGATTTTTGCGTTCACAGATAATGCTCTTTCACATCTTAATAACCACAGAGGAATAAGAAACAGAGGGGAAACTCCCTATAGCCGCAAGGGAAACTTTTCTGAGATCACGTGACGAAAGTCAACCAATGAAATTTTCCTTAAAAACACTGTCGGTTTAATCATAATTACGTCATTCTCCCGCAAATGGATTGTTATATGACGTCATATAAATACGTTTCTTAACGTTCTTTTCATCGGAATTTTAAAAAAATTAATTCAAGGTTACTAAAAACTTTGAAAACCGGTTCTACGATCAAGGTGGATTATCACAGATGAAAAGAAATTATTCTTGTATTACCAAGGTTTCTTATTGATGGTCTCTGATTACTATGACACGAGCAACGGCGAGCTAATACAAACATGAGTGCTTCACATGAGTGATCACGTGACAAATCAAGAATTTCTCGTTTATGTAAAACATTTTTTTATTTTTGAATACAAATTTATGTGTTTTAACATTATATAAGAATTAATACATAAACTGCGTTATTATTTTATTTATTATTTTCAAAATTGTGTCCTCACTAGCGCCACGAAACCAGTTTTGAAAAATGACGTAGTGATTTCCAATCACGTGGTAGAGTTTCCCATCTGTTTCTCTTCATCTGTGTTAATAACTATCATTAACATTAACATCTTAATAAATATCCAGAATAACCACGAGCATTCATATCGAAAACTGCAAATTTTAAACTCCAGCTCTCTTTATCTATCGAGTCGGCTTAGAACAGAAGTCCTTTAAAAAGTGTTTTTTTAATAACCAAACATAAATATCCAAAATTATATTCTAATTAATAGTCCTAATTCTTATTAGTACTCCTTCACTTTAATAAATGCACTGGTTTAAAAACTTTCTTATTGATTTATAAATTTTCTTTATATGTAGTCTGTAGATTTCTTTTTTAAATATATCATCTTTAATTTTTTCTTCAGTGAAAACTATTATGGATACATATCATCCGAAGCTTGGTGTGCGCCCGTTCGATAAGTTCGCAGAAACCTATGTAAATTGTTTCGTTACAAAAATAATGAAAAAAAGTAAACCTACCTGGGTTGATTTGTATGGAAAGAAGGATGAACTTCAGGCAAGCAGATATCAAGGGTCTGTTATTAAACTTTTTGTCATATAGATATAAACATAAGGGTCGTACAAATGAAAACGAAAATTTGTGTGGGAAAAAAAAGACGACGTTTAGGATCGTAAGTGTTTGTTTTCAACAATTCCGAAACCCCACGTGCAAATTGAACAATAGGTTGCAAGTGTTGCATCACGTAAGAAAGAACGATAGCTCGCGCTTCGAAGCTGTGCGCGTGATCGCTTCGTCCAGCCCGAAAGCAAACGTCAAAGTTGTCAACGGAAGCATCATGGGTCACCACCCCCGAAAAAATCAAAAGCAATCGCAAACAGCACGGGGAAGGCAATGTTGACCGTGTTTTTTGATCGCAATGGCCCGATTTTACTGGACTTTCTTGAAAAAAGGCACCACAGTTAATGCAGCACGATATCGGGAAACATGGAAGGCACTGCGTGCGGCTATCAAATGCAAGCGTCCTGGACTTCTTACAGAAGGAGTGCTTCTTCTCCACGACAACGCGCGTCCTCACACAGCGAAAGCAACGGTAGACCACATCAAAAAGTTCAACAGCCCTGACTTATCCCCATGTGACTTTCACGTGTTTGGGGATCTCAAGAAACATCTGAAAGGCCGCAGGTTTCAGTCGGACGATGAAGAGGTTTTGGAATGGTTCCACACGCAACCGAAAGACTCTCTTCCATAAAGGAATTACACGCCTTATTACACAGTGGGATAAATGCCTTAACGCATTTGGAGAGGATTTTTAAATTCCTTGTATACACTTTGGATAAAATAAATAATTTTCGTTTTCATTTGTATGACCCTTATAGATGGATCTATTTAAACAACAAATAATTTTACGACACAGAGTCGTCGATGGGTTGACCTACATTTGATATTAGTCAACCAACAGGGATAATATTATTTTGACTCAGTAAATTTGTATAAACTGAAACAATACAAGGCCATTTAAGCAAAAATCGGAGCAAAATATTATACTCTAAAAGAGGGAATTTTATACCAATCGATAAGAAACTGAACTCCGGGTGGAATCGTGGAAGAGAGAACGGAAGGAAACTTTAGGGAGGAGTTAAAAATTAACACGTGCCAGGCAGTAGGGGAGCTAATAAATATAGCTAATATCTGAATTATTAAACATAAAAAAGGACTGGGGACAGGATAGGAGGAATCGGCAAGTATTCCCTTTTTTTTTAATACAAAAGAATATAACCTATATCATCCGCGCCGAAATAATCAACAACCTAATAAGTAAATAAAATAAATAAATAAATAGATAAATAAATAGTTAAACTACGTATACTAACGTTTACATTAATATAATAACAACGTTGCAAAGTTCGAATGAAGAACAGGATTTATAGCTAGTGGAACATATATCCTGAAAAAGGCCACAGCTGTTTCGTAAAATTATTTATTTTAAAAAAATCCATCTATTTATAATTAAAAATTAAGACCTAATATGCTTGAAGATATAATATAGAGTAAAATTTTATATATGAATTATTTTCATATTCAGTTACGCTAATTATTAATATAACTTTTTTTTATAATTCCTATTGCAGCCATCATTTGCGCGCCATTATGACTGATATTGAATACGAGACGCCAAAGACATTGAACACTAAAGTTGATTCATTACTCGACAAAACGCTGATCAATAACCAACAAAGTGAAGAAATTTCAGGAGAAATAAGTCAAGAGATTACAAAGACAGTGGAGACTGTTACATCAAGGCAGCATGACTGGAATGTGGGCGCATCTGTGGAAGTGGGTGCCTCCGACTTCTTCAAGATTGCGAGCGTCAGCGTCGAAACGACTGCCGAGTATTCCGGAAGCAAAGCTGAGGACATCACGAATACGACGTCACGTACTTATTCTTTATCGGACACCGTCAAGGTCCCTGCAGGTTCCACCGTACGCGTCATGTGGACCATGACAGAAGCCAATGTCATGATCGGCTGGACTTCAAAATTGCAAATCTCCGGCATGATGGCTGCTTATGTAGACAAAGTTATTTACTTTTTCCCCGTGGGTCTCTTGGCTCTCGTCTACGATGAATATTTCAAAAGAGTTAGCAGCCACACAATCTCTCTGGAAGGTAAAGGAAACTTCTTCACAACCACTTCTCTTCAATCGAACGCCTATATCACCCAGTATGCTGTAGGAAATTCGCCCGCTTGTTTTTCGTAAATTTTCAAGGATGAAAATATACAGTGTTACTTTTAAAATAAACAGCTGATAATGTATTGTCTCTGTTTCTGTTAATATAATTGATGTTTATCATTTATATATGTTGTACATTAAATAAATGTCAAAGAGAGATTATATTAATAGCCCACTTATTATAACCAGAATACAAATTCTTATTACGGCGCTAACACTAACTAAAAATAGCTTACAGAAACAAAAAATAAAAAATATAAAAGATTAATAATTTTTCAGTGAAGGAAATACACTATCTACTCAAAAGTACTTGGACACTTTTGATTCTAGACGTTTTGTTGAATATCTAGAAAAATATTTACTTAAACTTATTTGGACACTTAGATATCTTAAAACTTCAGGTGTGTAAAGAGCATCTTACACCTCATAATTTCAATGAAGGTTTTTTCCCGCAGGCAAATAGGGGACCAGCAACGAATTGAATAAAAAAAAATAATGTTTGTGATCACCTTGTAAAAAAAAATAAATTGAATGTGTTGTAGTTGTAGCATGTGATTATGAGGCTTCTTTTACTTACATTCATGAACATATAAAGGTTTCTTTAAACAATAGAAATGTTTTCTTAAGTTTTGTGTTTAAAACATGCAGGGTTTTCAACTCAATGCAATGCCATTTTCAGGAAACTTGACAAACTACGGTAGAGACAACTCCCTGCAACCAGAATAGAAAAATATTAAATATTTGATGAAATATGAGCATTTTTACTAAATAATGTTTAACTTTTTGCATAATTTATTAGTCAAATGTATAAAAAGCCCAAGCAAATATCTTGAAAATTCAGAAAGATAACGCCGATAGAAAGAGTTGAATTTCAGTTGCTCTCAAAAATAAACAAAACGATAAGGGGTTTTCAGTATCAACTTCTTTTTACGCTGATATGCAATTACTATGCCTATATGAAGTCAATATGTCTCTATATCAGCATAAGGAGAAGAATTGGAGATTATCTTATTCTTTAATATGTAGTTGAGCTGACATTGTACATCAGCCTGCAATTTAGAAAGGATTCTGTATGGAGGCCAAGTAATAAAGCAGTCTTGATGAGATGAACCACCTTATCAGTCGATCTTCCGGGTTTTGAAAGAACTTCTGTGCACGAGGACGATAGACAGTCTAGTTGATTGCGTTCAAGATCATGTAGACCTGTTGCTTCGTCGGAACGCAACTTAACATCAATTGCAGTTACCAATATCAATGCAGCCACCGAAAGCGTTGAATTGCTTTCCCGACAAAGCCAATGCCTAATATAGTTTCTAAGATCGGATGGGCGTCAGTACAGACATAATCATAGAAGGGTCTATGATTATGGTACAGATAAACTCGGTGCTCAGAACATTGAGCTGAGCATCACAGGTATCATATAGACAAGTACAGGTTCATTGCTGGAAAACGTTCCACCTGCCAGTGTAATCAGTAAACTTCTGATTGTTCAATAAACTTCTGTTTGTTCAGTAAACTTCTGATTAAGACCGCGCAGAAGAGCAAACAGAGACATGCTATGTAACACGTAAAAAATGTTTTTGGTAAGGACCACGGACTTTGGATTTGCTTCCGTACGGGTTATGGTGATATATTTTCCCCCAGCACCTGGATGAAACCTTGATTTTGTTTTAACGCTGTGATCGGAAGTACGAGATAAATGGTAGAGTAACCGAAAAACAAAAGATATTGAACTTTATTACAGTTTATTGGATTATAAAGGTCTATGATTTCCCTATGTTGTTGAGATTATCTATCCATTATCTAAGGCGCGTGAGCGCTCTCGGAAACAGTGATTTACTGCTTACAGTGATTTACTGCTTACAGTGATTTACCGCTCAGCATGATTTACCACTCAGTGATTTACCGCCCACAGCGATTTACCGCCCGCAGGTAATAGAAAGTTTGCAAAAATTTAAAGGAAGTTAAAAGTTTCCTTGAATAACCTCTCTCAACAGATGGCGGGTCGTGTCATAGTCGTTTTCAGTTTGCGGATTCAGTCTTCGCGCGATTGTGCAGATAGTGAAAATTTACCGAAAAGAATATAGATGACATCAAATAAAGTGTGTATACAATTTTTGGCGGACTCTGTACAAAAAAAAGCATAAACACGTGAAAAAGGCTTAGTAATAATACAATAAAAATTCATATTGAAAAACGAAATGAATTCTTTTTAAAATGCAATGGAATTTTGTGCCTGCATTAGGTTTATCCAGGAAAATTTGGATTTGTATCCTTAAAATAGCTGTAAATATTGAATTCTTACTGTCTTTATTAGATTGAAAAATACCTCATAGAGGAAAGGATACAGAAATTACAGATGATAATTGTAAAACTTGTTGAAATTAACAGTATCTTTTTTAACAGAAAGGGTTTCCCTTTCACGCCATCACTTGTGAAATTTAAAATTCTCTAATAGGATAAACATTATAAGTACTCTAACGGAAGTCATTGTATTTCAAAAACCTACGAGCTGTTAATAAACGGGGCGAGCGGTGCTTGAGACAGCTGGTTAAGAGTGATCTATGCGCTCCGTCGATACATTGACAGCCCAAATGAACGAGAATTGCACCAAAAAGCTATTCAGAACAAAGCAGCAGACGTCTGGTCCCAGCACCCAAGTTGACCCAAGACTTGCGTTTGCATTGCAGTATAGACACTTAAGGACGACTTTATATACCGGGTGATTCTAAAAGGTCGTGCCAAAATGAAAAGGCAGGTAGAGGGTGAAATTCTGAGCAAAAAAGTCTAGTCGCGTTTTTCGATCTGAGGCTCCGTTAAAAAGTTACAGTGCTTTAAAGTTTCGTGACTTCACTTCCGTTTCAGTCAAAAAATATTTTTTAATATACTTTAATTTCCAGTTTTGTTTCATCCATACATTTTTGTATTATGGATAACTACTCTAGTACCGAATTAGCAGACATGCACCTCGTTTATGGGCGTACTTTAGGGAATAATAAAGCTGATCAGCGTCTGTACCAAGACAGATTTCCGGAAAAGTCTTAAATCCTGGCCTGTCTCTCGTTGGCCTCGGAAAGCACCCTGTTTCATCACCAGTGATGATTCGCACCAAAAGATTTGATCTTTGTCAATAGAATCGGTATTATCGCCTGCGGTTTCCTCAGTATAACACAGAATTTGACGTTTGCACGGTGCGAAATGTTTGCCCGCTAAAAGTCTGGAACAACTGAATGCGACGTGCACAATGCGTACAGGGACACGTGTTTTATTTCAACCTGACAACAATATATTTGAGCACAAAACTGAAAGGCCTCAAGAACGTAAAAAATTTTGAACGAAGGATGAACTATTTTGAACCTATCTCGTGTAAGATGTACACAAAAATGTCAAATATATTGTCAAAATATGAAAATAATACAAAGCGGTATGCACACAAAATAACGAGCATGGGCTGTGAAATACGAATTCTGAGAAATCTGACCTCCTACTCTCTTAGTTGTTAGCAAAATTTGTGCTTATAAACTTCTTCGATCTTCGACGACTCATCGCCAATTTTAAAATTTTAATGGGATCGCTGCTGGCAATTTCGATTTCAATAAACTTTTATTCTATAGAATGGCGGTTTGATTAGGTGAAAGTTTGTCGCATAATTAATTAATTTCAGAATAAAGTTACGGCAATAAATATTTCAAAAAAAAATTATAATAGTTGTTTCATAAAGATAACTTAAATTTTTTAAATTTCTCAACAAATGAACATTGTTTTTATCAAACAAAAAAAATTGGAGCGGGAAGGTAATTTAAGAAATCTAGAATTATAAGAATACTGCCTGAGTACTGCTGTCGCTAAAAAAAAAAAAGTAACATGTACCGTGTGTGTCAAAAGTTTAGGCAAAATGTTCATTTTGAAATTTTGACTAAAAAATGAAACAGAAAATTGTTTGGAATTATAATTTACTTTTCTTGAAGGTTGAAATACATCTATGAAAAATATCATTGTTTTATGATAATTATTTTATTGCTTAAATAATAAAATCAAAAAAAAAACAACCTGTCTCAAAAGTTTAGGTAATTTTTCAGTTTTACATCCTCTACCCCTCCAGAGCATACAAAATGATACTTGGTTCTTCCCGAAATTTGCATATTGCTTGCATGTGTTTTCATCCACATTTTGAGTGAAGATGCCTAAGAATAAGCAATTTTCTCAATCGGAAGTAAGCCACATTTGGATATTGAAGGCCAATGGAAAATCAGTGGCTAAAATTGCTGCTGAAACTGACCAAACATCATCTAGTATTTATAAAGTCTTAGCCAGAGGTGAAATATTTCATGCCAAACCTCGAACTGGATGTCCAAATGTGACTTCATCAAGAGATGACAGAAGAGTTGTGCAAATGGCAAAAAATACATCACTGTCTGTAAGGCAAATTAGTGCTGCAATTGGACAAATGTATCAAGACCACAATTCATAGGCGTTTTACAGTTTAATTCACACCTTGTATACAAAAAATGGCTATAAAACCATCTCTATAGGAAAACCACATTCATGAACAATTGGAATGGGCACGTAAGCACATGAATTGGACGGATGAGAGGATCAGCACATTATTCAGTGATGAAAAAAAATGAAACTTAGATGGGCCAGATGGTTGGGCGAGCTATTGGCATGACCACCTTCAATCGCCAACATGTATTATGGTTTGGAGTGCATTTGGCTATAATGGAACCACAAGTTTGGCGATTATTTCGGCCGTCGGAGTTCGGAAGACTATCAGGATACCTTGCGGCATCACCTCCTTTCTGTTGCCAACATCATTGGTCGTCCAGAATTTGTTTTCCAACAGGACAATGCAAGTATTCATTCATATAAGTCCATTGCAGTTTGGTTGAAGGCAAACAATATTCCAAGTTATGAAGTGGCCTGACCTAAACCCCATTGAAAACCTATGGGAGATCATGAGCAGAAGAGTGTATTCCAATCACAAGCAATATTCTTTTGTGGAGGAGTTGAAAATTGCATTTGAAAATTGCTGGTACAGTTTGAAGCCACACCTTCTTTAACAAGTTATTACAACAATTCCCAATCGTGTATTTGAAGTTATCCAAGCTCAAAGAAAACAAATAAAGCGTTGAAATGCTTTCTTCTATATTATTGAGATACAAATTGTGATCAAAATTAAAATTACCTAAACTTTTGAGACAGTTTTTGTTATATTATTATTTAAACAATATAATATTTATCATAAAACAATAATATTTTTCATAGATGTATTTCAACCTTAAAGAAAAGTAAATTAATATTCAAAACAATTTTCTGTTTCATTTCTTAGTCAAAATTTCAAAAAGAATAGTTTACCTAAACTTTAGAGACACACTTGTAATTCAAAAACATTTTCATTTATGTTATCTGTTTAATATTTTTTAATATATATTTGATTTTTATAAATAAATTTATTCCACTGAAATATGAAAAAAAGTTCTGATGATTAAAATGAAGCGAGTTAAATTATACTTGAAATGATAGGGTCTCGAACCAATTCCTGCTATTGCTCACTAATAATCCTCATTATTAATTATTAAGCAATTTTCGCCATACATTTGAATGCCACTAAACTGAGATTTCAAAAATAATAATAGAAAATGTGCAGAAACGTCAGCGTATTGCTTATTACTCTTTTAATTATTGCGTATATTGCCATGACCACCAATTAATATATGTTCTCTGTATATATATCCACTGAATTGAGATGAAACTATTCTGTTCTATCGAAGAATGATAGTAATGATGTCTCCATTACTGATATTGTTTATCATCGCAAGCAATTCTGTGTGCTCAGGAAATTTCTTTCCTAACGATACCCATGCAATAGCCAAAAGAGAAATTCAACGTAAGTAATCAATTCTAATATTATTTATTTACTATCTATAGGAAGCTGCTTTAAACATTTCCTTTTCCAGTTTACACCTGTTCACCGCTGAAGCCTTCAGTTTGTGAAGGCGTCTACGGTAAACAGTGTTACGGGGGAAACGAGATTTGTGACGGCAAACCCGATTGTATTGACGGCACAGACGAAAAGACAGAATTGTGTGGAAGTAAATGTCGATATGTTAATTTTCTAATTAAAGCTTATTTAAATGTAGTATTTGATTTTGACTTTTTTCCATTTTTACAGAAGGTCGAGGTAAAGGGCTTTCTGACGAGGTAAACAATTGGAATGAAGAAGAAAAATATGTTTTTCTATGCAGTGTGCTCCTCTCAGCGAAATTTTGTATCTCACATGAACCAAGTGCTATGAAATTTTTGGGATTTGTCTATGACATTTGGCGTAAGATTTATAAACAATGATTTCTTTTAAAATTGGCATATCAAGTAAATTTAGTTCTTCAAAAAATCAAGCATTGCTTTATAAATGAACACCGCAATTCATAGAGAGCAGGTGTATTATAGTCTGCAGATAGGATCTTGAGCCCTGTATTTCACTTCGCGTTCAGGAAAGTAAATAATCGCTTAGAAAGTCTATTGTGGGGGCTTCCTTTGCGAGTTTTGTTCTTTGTTGTATTTTTGTTGTTGTTTTACTGTCGTTTTGAGAGGTTTTATATTTAATAATTCATTTTTCGCATGTTTTGATTTATTACAACCTCTATATTTATTCTTAACTTTTTTTATTGATATTATTATACCGGGTGAATAAAAAGTCACGGAACGGTCTAATATCTCGAAAAATACGCGTCTTGTCAAAAAAGAAAAAATACGTGTCAAATACGTTTTTGAAAGCTATTTTTTAGCCCTCACCACCTTTTCAGATTTTTATTATAGATTCAGATTCTTCAACTTTCTTATTATTTTTTACGGTAGATGGCGCTGTAATCACAAGAAAAAAATAGGTAATTCGAATGTCTCCGGAAAAATACTTTAGATTTAAGAGAAAAAAATGCTTTCCATTATTCTGAGTACTTTACTCAAAGTAATTACTCTCCGGAAAAAAAAATGCTTTTAGCATAACTCTGGAATAAAGACGTGTTTTCTATTCCCTTTGGGATGATTTTTTTTCAAGCGAGTCCTTTCGCCTTTCACTGAACAATCACCCAAGCAATAAAAAATTTTAAAAAAATAAAAAATTAAATAAAAAATAGGGGTTCCTATTTAAATTTCAAAGTTGCCGTCCCCCTCCACCCGGCCCTCTACGAGGGGGTGCAGGGTGGCTAATTTTGGATATTGCACACGAATTTTTCTTTTGTTTGACAAGACGTGTATGGACAAATTGGAGTGTTTCTTCAGTTATTATCTTATATTTGAGTTTTGAAGACGTGTATATTTCGAGATTTTAGACCGCTCTGAGATTTTTTTATTCACCCGGTATAATTCTTCCAAGGAGCTTCTACATCGGCATCCGCCACGGTTGATTACTATTCTCGATTGAACGGACGAATGCCAGGCGTGGGAAGAGTTTGTTTGCTATAACAACCACACTTTAAAGAACTAATCGATGATCAGTCATGATGTCATACGCAAAAACGTGTTCAAATGGGACTCAATTTCCTTTCTACAGACTGTAATAAATTTACATCATTTCGGTATTAAAAGCCACTCTTATTAATAACACTACCCAACAAAAAAAATTCCATACCTCCGAAACAAATGTGGAGGTTTTTGATGTAAAATGATGTGATTCCGAAAATGCCCACGTTATTTTTCTGTCACGTTTAGATGTAAAGATATAATGGAATCTTTATTATTACATAACACTAATCTTACTATATAGGGTGTCCAAAAAGAACCCCTATTTTTAATGGTATATTCAGATTGTACACAATATTCGAGAAACGATTTATTCTTGGTGTTTTTTCAATTGATCCAACCGTTTAGGAGATAGAGGCTTGAAAGTGTGGAACTTTTAAAGTTTTGAACACAAAGAGATAGAGAGTGGGTCTTGCAGACATTCCTATTCTACTTTTTGATGATCTTTAAGAATGCAAAGTCAGAATTTCAAAAATCCAATATTTTTCAATACATACTCAGACTCTGCCTCCATAGAACTGCTGCCACCAAGACTTTGGATTTTTGAATTCGGATTCTTAAATACAGTACCATCAAAAAAGTAGAATAGGTTAGCAGTACCATCATGGCAGCTGCCACGCTATTCTGAAGAGGATAATTATGACACGTGCCTTTGGATAGGTGATTTCTCGCATGCTAACACACGGCCAGCAGGGATCTCATTGGCCATGCAAACAACGATAGAACATTCCTGAACCGTCTCGTCACGGGTGACCGATCATATTGCTTCCTGTAAGATGTATAACTGAAGCGTCAATGTGCAAGCTGGTAGTCGTCCACGTCCCCATGCAAAACACAAGGGCATTAGGGCAGGCCCAAAGGCAAAGTCGTAGGCGTGTTTTTTCAATGCCAGTGAAATCGTGCATCAGGAAATCATTCGACGAGCGATAGTCACCAAAGGACGGTATATAGACATTCTTTCTCTTTTCTGTGAACCCATCCGTCGGAAGAGTCCTGCCCTATGAAGGAACAATGACTGCCCTGCGGAGGAACAAGGACTGTCCTGCCGATCCCAACATATTGGCTCAACCATATTTTTTTTTTCTGGTAGCCCTTATTAAACAAGAGTTCATCGTCATCGGAGACCCTACAGTCGATTTCAACTCAATGATTCCAAGCGTCTTTCTAGCGGTTATTTCGAATATGACTGTGCATAGCAGGAATGTGGTACGAAAATATAAATCCAAGAAACAGTACTTGGAGCTGTTTGAACTTACTGACTCTAGTGATATTTGAAGTATTCCATGCAGTCTTACTGATTTATCCTAATATAATTTGATCGTTTGTATCTTCAAAAGTACACTGCTATATTAGGATTAATTTAATACTTTTTACATTAAAAAGTTAGCCTTCAAAGAAGAGCAATCTCTGTTAATATTGAGATTCTAATAAAATCATAAGTAAAGGCTTTCTAATTTGTTTTTTTTTTCTTTTTAGTTAAGGACAAACTGCAAAATTTTGGAACCAAGATACTAACCTTTAAGTTTTCGCCAGAGGTGGCTCCTCCATTGAGTATTGGAGAGACTAGAGAATTTTCGGAATACTACTTCAATCTCTTCTGGCTTCTCAACTACGATACTTATTACGATGTTCTGTCACCTTTTTTAGTAGAAAGAAGTTTCGATTTCCTCAAGGATATGCCACAGAATAGAGCCATAAACGTTATCAGAGACCTCATGAAAAAAATGAAGAAATTCATGTTTTATGCCATATCAAATGGATATCTAACTGTGGATTCTTGAACTACAATAAAGGAGAAATTCAAGAAAATCTTGTTTTATATTATAAGGATAGGTTTCTGAAATATAATATTAATAAAAAAATTGTGGCCACTAATTTACTTTATTTATTTATGTATTTATTTATATATAGTTAATACAAAGCATACAAAAGATGCCTAAGGGGAGCTGGTTTGGTACAAAACCGACAAGTAGGCTCCCCTGGGCACCGTACAGAATCAGAAAAAATTTAAATATAAATCAGATATCATTACAGCATCGATTGAAACTTAAAATTAACCAATAAATTAACGAAAACTAAGTCATTAGTAAATTTAGTATTAATTAAACTAGTGTTAATAAAACAGAAATAGCAATATCAATTTCCAATCAGGCGCCGTTCAAACCAACAGGACAGATCAACAACCATTATATTCAATAAGGGCTGGAAGGAGTATTCTGAAGAACGTACTTTTTTAACTGTCGATAAAAAACAGTAACAAGTTAATGAACGAAGTTCACAGAGGAACTTAGACCATTCCAAAATACCAGCATGAGAAGCACGTTACTTGCATACTTAGTTTTTTGCTTTAGGCAAATATATACTAAGAGTTTGCCTATTGGAGTAACCATGTATATCCTTTACTAAGGTTGAAGATATCAAAGGTGATATATGTAAAAGTCGATTTGTAGTCTTGTATACAAAAGCGCAAAGTTGCATCTTATAAATTTGATGTACAGTAAATATTTCCAGTTCCTGAAAATAGCAAGAGATAGAGGTACCACGAGGAACTTTCAAAAGAATCCGCAAAAACCACTTCTGTAGTTTTAAGATTCTAGATAGATTATATTGCGTAGTAGCACCCCAGAATATAACGCCATAGCATAAATTAGAATGTATCTGAGCCTTATACGAGTAATGTATAAATTATTTTGGTCACTCCATCAAATAGCTCCTGACTGCAACATTTAGGGAGACCAAAAGGTCATTAACAATTTTATTGGCAGTTACCAAAGTCACGTCGTCTGCATACATTATTACTTTGTAACCAGCTAAGGCAATCGGAAGATCATTAATAAATAAAGCGAACAGTATGGGGGACAAAATGGAGCCCTGGGGTACTCCAAGGTTCCTATTAATCAGTGATGAAGAAAAACTATTATGGCTTAAGAAGTATTTCCTATCCTGAAGGAAGCTAGAAATCCACGCCAACGGTGGACCATATATGTGGAAAATGCATATATTCATAGAAAAACATAAGAATACATGAATGCATTTTATTTTATTCAATACAAATACACTATAGCATATACAATATGTAGTGAAATGTTGAAATGATGCTCAGACTAACACAGTTACAAAAAATTCCCTGACTTTTCCCGGTTACATTCCCGTACCTATCCCGATCGCTAGTCACCCTGTTACATGCACATAAATTAAACAAACATAAATTAAAATAAACAAAAGTATTGAAGATGGGCAATCGTCCGTCAAGTGAAGGTCTCTAATCTAATTGCAGCACAAATTGGATCCGGGTTTATACAGGGTGAATACAAAAGTCTGAACCCCCCTTTTATTTTTTGAACCGAAGCAGATATGTCAATTTTGATGAATCCAACGAATAGGAAGTTGTGGGTGGCCTATCCCATGGTGCACTTTTCATCATCCCAAATATGAAAATTAGGACACATTCAAAATTTATCTCAAAAACCGTAAGGGAAAAAGAAAAAAACCCAATTGCAAACTTGTTCAGCATAAAAAAACAAACAAAACAAAAAAAATCATCAAAATCGGACCAACCAATCACCCACAATCACGTGGTGAACTGACGCCACAATCACCATAACACTATTGGGCACGGAACCTAACTGACGCCAAAACATGCCTTTTATTTGCTTTTCCGCATGAAAGTGAATGTGAGTATGGTAATTTATGTTAATTTTTTGATTTGCATGCTTTACATGGTGGAAATATCAACATTCAGTTTTCCTTGTGCAGTGATTGTGGGTGATTGGTTGGTCCGATTTGGATGACTTTTTTTTGTTTTGTTTGTTTTTTTATGCTGAACAAGTTTGCAACTGGGTTTTTTTCTCTATCCCTTACGGTTTTTAAGATAAATTTTGAATGTGTCCTAATTTGCATATTTGGGATGATGAAAAGTGCACCATGGGATAGGCCACCCACAACTTCCTATTCATTGGATTCATCAAAATTGACATATCTTCTTCGGTTCAAAAAATAAAAGGGGGTTCAGACTTTTGTATTCACCCTGTATATGCTATACTGACCAACCAATGAAATGTGAACTCGGCTTAATTAGCCCATTGGCCCATTTGCAACTTTCGCATGGGATGCATTGACCAATCAGTGCAAGACATGTGAACGATGTACGTTTTACTGAAGGGATAATTTAACCAAGGGGATGTAAAATTAGTACGTTATTCTGAAATGTACGTTGATGTGAGGTACGTTATTCTGAAACTTTTTAGCATTAAAATACCTACGTTTGGGACGGAGATTTGAAATTTGTACGTTATTCTGAAATGTACGTTAAAGTGAGGTACGTTGTAACGGAGTTTTACTGTAGTCGACGCCAAAATTTCTAATAAACCAATCAATCAACCAACCACACCCACGGCTTTAAGAACATCGGCTCGAAAGCCTAAAGGGTCGACCGTCGGGCTCGATTTTAGCTCATCACCAATCTGACCTCCTCCGGGGTAGTTGGAGTGGTAAAAAAAACTTGTTGGAGATAAAGAATTATCGTTATTAATTGTATGATTGTCTTCAAGGTTAGTTAGTTCGCCAAGTGGTAACAACGTGAGTTAAAAGTCCGTCAGCGCAGAAGCAGTCACCTCACGAGCGCCCTCAAAAGGTGATTTAGCTGAACTAGAATTTTTAAGTAATTTGTTAATTACCTTCCATTTATCAGCTGATAAAGCATAATATTGAGACTTAACATGGTTGATATTTTCTTAACTTTGTTAGAAAAATCCTTAAACTCTCTGACCAACCGATCTGAAGGGTTTTCCTGCATCTCATATATAGAGAATTTTTCCGCTTAATCAAAGCTAATAATTCATCATTAATCCAGGAATGACGAGGAAATGACTTCTGCATTCTTACACATTTAGGTTTAGTTAATGTAAAATAGCATTCCCATCAAATTCTAAGATGTTCAATAAATCTGCAAATAACATGCCAATATTGTTAACCGAGCTCAGAATAAGGTCCCAGTCAAACAAAGCTAAAAAAGAGCGAAAGACTACGATACGTTCATCAGAGACCAGTCTAGTAGGATTTCGATTTCTAGATGGAGTACAATAAACCGTAGCTGGATAAACAATTAACAGCGGAAAGTGATCACTAATATTAACATTTAGTGAACAGCTGAGTGACGGAGTACCCATCGTTGAAAAACATCTGTCGATGGAAAAGTAAGATTGATAGTAAGCAGAAAAATGCGTATAGGCACGCACTTTGATGTGTAATCCCGCCCGGTGAATTAAATCCAAAAAAAAATATTCAGCATGGGTGAAGACTTATTCAGATCTATATTGAAATCCCCCACTAACAGGATCTCTTTTCCTGAAAATGATGTCTCAAGTAGTATCATAGTAAGGCACTGACAAAACGCTAAGAAATTGCCTGTAGGGGGCGATACACAGCAATTAAAACTTTTTTTAAACTGATCTGTACTATCAGAATTTCACAGTCTAAAGAAATTAACGTGGAAGACGGAATAACATTACATTCACAACTATCCAAGACGTACGCACAAAGCCCCCCCCCCCCCCGTCCCGGTTTGTGGGGCGGGCGGATGGAAAAAAAACTATAATTTGGATAATCCGAAATACTTAATGGATCAACACTCCAGGTCTCTGCAAGAACAATAACTGATTAGCAGCAAGGCTTCGAATGTTACAAATAAAAAGATGTAAAATAGCGCTCAGTATTAGGAAACTTAGATAGTGCCTTATTAACAGAGTTCAAAGATGTAGGGGATAAGTTTTCATCACCAAGAGTCATATTACAAGGGGCACTACTCAACTAGTTAGATTTAACTTTAATAACTTAGACATTATAGGTCTACAGCAACAAAACCGTGTATATTATACTATGGACTATTACATTGGTCAACACACATTTTGCCTCCAATCATTTAAAAGTCATTTTATGGTAAATTTGTTGCACTGATTCCGAATATGAGATCAGTTTTTTCAAATTGGCTCTAGTTTTTGAGATATTTAATATAGTTTATTTTCTACGTTTCAACGTGTATATTTATCCAGTAGAACTGCAACTTTGACAAACGTAGGTTTTCTGGACTAATTTGAGTGTGCTGATTCCATATCTGAACTCCAAATTTTTCTATCACGTCAGGATGTTAAGTTTCAGTGGTGTAAAACAGTCTCCTGATGTCAAATTTAAACAATGGCTACCATTAAAATTTAAACTATTTTTATAACTCGAGATCTTGACGTGATAGGGAAATTTGGAATTCAGATTTGGAATCAGCACGCTCAAATTAGTCTAGAACACCTATCTTCCCCGGTACCAAAAATGTTGTTGACCAGAGCTATTGGTAGTCATTTTATTATGTGCACAATTGTTTTTGCAGATTACAAAAAAACTAGAGCAACTTAATCTATATAATATGCAACAAGTAAAAAGACAGCAAGCAGTAATCAACAATTATCAGATATACAGTAAACAACCTAAAGTATCAACACATAACTACAATAAATATAAATCTTCCTTAGATAACCACAGGGAAGTACGAGCACAGGATATGCTTAATTGACTAAATATCACATCATTAAAAAGGATACTGTTAAACGGAAATAATCACTGAAATCACATAAAGCAACTTATAATAACGTATTAAGAAAACAGTAGATTGCACAAATCTTCTTCCGAAGATAATTTTACTATATGAAATTTTCGTTAAATTCGGGAAATTCTCTTCTTCATCGTTTTTTAACATCGTCAAAGTAGATTTCAAGCTTAACGAAGTTGTAAAGTCCTTTTTAGAGTAACTTTTATATGTATGGTAAGTCAATTGAAATGATGAACAATATCTTGCCGCTCTGAGTCTTTGCAAAAATTTTGCCACCAGAAGACCAAGCTTTCTGCACTCCAAGCTTGGACTTCGCCTCAGCTCAACAGTTTATACCGATGAATGGTCAGATCATCAAGGATTACCTTGGTAATTTGCTGCGATTTTTTTCTATCACAACAGCTTTTTCCGGGATTCCTAGGAATCCTCAAATTGTTTCTTCTTGAGTATTGTTCCAATTCATCGATTTTCACTAACGTCTGATCGATGACCAATTTATCATTAACATGAGTGGACGTTTCCATTTTACCCAGCTAATGGCTAAAATTTGATTTTCTATCTCTTTAAGATACAAGTCCAGCGGATCAACATTTTCTATATTGTTGGCCAGTTTATTCGAAATCTCGGAGATTTGCTTCTCTAGATGATCACTAGTTTTAGCCAACAACAAAGAAACTAATTTATCTAAAAAACGATCATCATCAAAACGGGCATTGACGACTTGTTCAACCGACGAAACTAAATTCTCATCGGCCGCCTTGCTTGGAGAGTCCATCCATGATGGCGGGGGTTTCCCGGTTTAGACGCCGCAGTTGTTTTTTTTCACCGTCTTTGGGCATTGTGTAGCAATATCACAAATATTCGAAGGTCAACAAAGAACTAATGTAGCTCAAATAACAAAGCCAAGGGTCAAATAATCAGAGTTAACCTACCTTCAGCTAGACAAGCCGCTGTCCGCCACCCCCGAACAAATAAATAACGTCCTCCGTTCAATTTAACAGATGATAATTCACAGTCATCGTTGAAAAATACCGTCGAACAAGGCAGAGAGATTACGAGTGTTTCAGAAGGAAATACAGGACATAAAGGTACTGAAGTAAGATAAAATAAATTATGTTGAACACTTCACAGTAGCTAAACGCTCAAAATGCTTCAATTACGGAGCTCACTCGAAGTCGTCCACTCTCGACGCCATCTTGGTAATGAAAAAAAGAATAAATTGTTTCTGAAAATAACCACTTTTTAAATTTCATTAACTAGCTGATATACCCGATCTTGCTTGGGCTCCTTTTTGATGAAATATTGCAATATCTGAATGTAAATATACAGAAAAAAATGAAAAAAGCTTGAATTAATATAGTAAAAATTCATATTGAAGAATCGAAAAGAATTCTTTTAAAATGCTCCAATGGATGGCCTCTCCAACTATCGGCCCTTTAGCAGTTCTACTCGACTTCGCTCATTTGGAATGTTGTCTATAGCTGAGTGAGTTAGACGCAGTGCCGGAGAAGAAAGGTGGAGAATAATGTTCAATTTTTTCTGTATATTCACATTCAAAAATTGCCAAATATATATTGAATACCTCTGACAAGTAAACGATTAGATGCATGCTCACGGGACATGACCATTTGGGTTGATACAGGGTGTCGGGTGCTTGTATAGGGTCATCAGTTGACACCTGTGCGAGACGTTCCATGCTGTAGGGAGGAAGCAACTGCCTCGTGAACTTACAGCACTGTAATCCGCACAACGGTCTCAATGCCGCAACGACGACAACGACAACCGTTCACGCAATTAACGGACTTTGAACGAGGTCGGATTATTGGCCTCTCCGAGGCTGGATGGTCAACCAGACGGATTGCTGTCCATGTGTCGCGGGACTACGGACAGTAGACCGATGTTGGAGGCAATGGCGAGAGAAAGGCACACATGCCAAAAGACCAGGCTCTGGGGCCCGGAGAAGCACATCAGCTCGTACCGATAGGCGAATACTGCGAACAGCTCTAGCGGACAGAACCATCCCCTGCGGCAACTGCGCGACAACATCACTATTACCGGTACTGCTCCAGTGTCAATAGCGACAATAGCACGCCGGTTACAGGCCGCTACAATGTCTGCTAGGCGTCCATTGTTGTGACTTCCTTTGACACATGAACACCGCGCGGTACGACTGCAATGGTGTCGTGAACGAGTGGGCTGGCGAATGGAATGGCGCTCGGTGGGTCTTCAGCGACGAATTCCGCTTTTGTTTGGACACCGACGACAGACGCGGACGGGTGTGGCCATGAACAATGCATCCGGTATCGCCATCATGGACCAACACCCGGGATCATGGTCTGGGGTGCCATCGGCTACGATACCAGAACGCCTTTAGTCACCATCCAAGGCACCCTGACAGCGGCATAGTGCGTCACCAGCCCGTATTACTGCCCTTTCTGCACACCATACCCGGCACAGTCTTTCAGCAGGATAACGCCAGACCGCACACGACAAACATGAGCATGGCATGTCTGCATGATGTCAACTGTCTGCCATGGCCCGCGAGGTGACTAGACCTATCGCCAATTGAGTGCGTGTGGGACATGATGGGACGTCGTTTACAATCACCCCGCAATCTCTATGACTTGACACAGCAGGTTCACCAGGCTTGGGCAGACGTACCCCAAGATGACATTCGGCACCTATATGATCACCTACAGCTGCAGCTGGAACAATGCATCGCGGCTAGAGGTGGTGCCACAACCTACTGATGCCGTTTTCCATTGGGAAACCCTGTACAAAAGAGTGTACGTCTTGGCTCCATAACGTAATAAAGTTGTGTTCAGATATATCTCTTGCTGTATACCTACTTTTGGCTCATTCGGATAACTCCTTGTAGGTGGGGTAATTTCATTGCAAAGCAGTGTATATCAGCTAGTTCATAATAAATAGAAAAGTAGTCCTAGATACTTGAAATAAATTTTAAATGAAATAACAAAATCCATGTTTTATGACCAATATAAAAACTAAGCTTTCAACATGCATGTTAATTTATGAAAATCAAGCAAAAATTCCGGTAAATATCCGGAAAATTGGATCCAGATAATCAAAAAATAAACTAACCAGACAGTTGATCTCGTTGATTGCCATTATCGTACCCAATTACATTAGTCTAGACCTATTTTTACTCGCGAAATACTGGAAAAACTGCGAGAAATCGCATATTTTTACGGAGGGCCTTAGGGGGGCAAAGGGTTAAAATAGAAAAAAGAGCAGAAATTATTTTTTTGCAATTTATGTGAACTATTCTTGGTCCAAATATTTAAGTCGTACGTGAATTTACCACAGAGTGGGGTTGACCAGACGCGAACGTCAAAATTTGGCGTATTTTAGGATTTTTTTTGGATTTCTGACCCCTTTTAAAATCAGCTTTCAAAAACCAATGATGCTCCCTTTTTATGTACGTCTTTTACATCCTCGTGCACAATTTTGACGCTCTCTTCATTTACGCATTGGAGTTAGGCATAAAAACACAAAACGGGGGGCCAATCTTTGGGCCCCCCTGGCCCCCTTCACAAAGCGAAAATCGAAATTGTTTTTTTTTTTTTTGAAATATCCCCTAGAAGCTTCCCTCCGTGTCTCGATACTTTAGCTTTATTCCCCGCAAAGTTGCATCAAAGTATCAGAAAATTCTGTGAAACCCATAAAAATCGATTTTTTTCCAGATTTCGCTCTCTTAAAATTCGAATATCGAAAATCGCGGAAACTACTTTTTTGGCACGGTAGCTAGAATCCGTCCTACAAAATTTCGAAGATCTGCTGCGTTTTGGGGGGCGGAGTAAACGCCGGTTCCCACTATCCGCCGTGAAAAGCGGAACGGTTAAAACGACCGCGGTTAAGCGCAGCGATAATTCCGCCGATCAGTTCCTACTATCGCGGCACGATACGCTATGGCCCAAGAGTCTCTTCGAAGATCGCTTTCGAGGATTCTCTTCGAGCGTTTTCCCATAATGGACGCATAAAAAATGGACGTAGCGTTTTAAGTCTTTGCAAATAAACAAAAATGGACGGAGATACAAGCAAGGGTGTTGCTGTTTATTTGATGATATTCGCTAGATTGTTGCGCTCGTAAACGATACTATCAGTTAGCGTCGCCATCTTGGAGAGATTGTCAACGTCACACAATTCTAAGCATTGATTTTACCGTCGCGGTAAAGTTAAATCCATCTCAACTAAGGGGTACTTCATACGGAAAAATCTTGTACACCGTCCCACAAATCTCACAAATCTGTAAAAAAAAAATCTCGAAGATTATCGCAGATTTTAAAAGTCTGAAATCTGACATTCGATCTCTGCGCCATCCAACGATCCGCAAAAAATAAGCAAACAACTCGGCAAAAATATTTTCCTCATCTTCAGATCTAACAAAAACCCGTAGAAATCGGAAATCTGTGTATCGCTCTCCGTTCGCTAAAGTGAATTCTCGAATTCCTCGCGAGTCCTCATTTCGTTCCAGGTTTTCACTATTGTATATTTTGTTCCAGGTTTTCTCGGTCGGCCCCAGAGACAAATGAAGAAAAGGTTTACTTTCATTTGTCTCTGGTCGGCCCTCATAACGTTTACGCTTAATATTAAAAAGGTTTTTCCAAATATTCAGTATCAACCTATTTAAATTAGGAATCATGTTTTTAATATGATGAATATCCTGTAATGTTAAAAAACAATAGTACAAACAGTACATTATGCAAGTATAACAAAAGTAAAATATACAGGGTGAGTCTGAAACCCTGTCACAAACTTTAAGAGGAGGTAGTATGGATGATTGTAAGCAAAAAAGTTCATATGAACATGGATTCGAATTTGAACGACAACTGAGATATGAACAGAAATAAAAATGCCGCCACTAAAATCAACAATTTAATAACTCAGGTTCTATAACACCTAGTATAATGATGTTTGGGGTAATGATAGGGTACATAAAACATATACCGTTAAAATTTGATCGAATTCCAACGAGTAGTTTCCGAGTTACGTAGTCTAATCTTTTGAAATTCCACAAACCTCAAAATCTTTATGAAATCTCTCCCAAATCTTTAGAAATCCCACAAACCTCAAAATCTTAGAATCACTTGAAAAATCTGGGGATTTTTAAATCTCGTACATCATTTCTTTCGTCTGCAACAATAAAAAATTAAAACTGATGTAGTACGATACGAGGGGTAACATGTTTTTGGACTA
The DNA here is from genome assembly GCA_023313115.1 of Rhysida immarginata. Taxonomy (NCBI): domain Eukaryota; kingdom Metazoa; phylum Arthropoda; class Chilopoda; order Scolopendromorpha; family Scolopendridae; genus Rhysida; species Rhysida immarginata. The sequence goes on from JAHWFO010020423.1 coordinate 2,741,297, forward strand.
CCCTGTAATTTCAAAATTCGAGTTCTTAAAAAGGATTAAAACTGATTTTCATTTAATTTTCTTGAGAGGATGGGCTACTTCCTCAGATTTTCTTCATTTAATTAAAATCCTTGGGCGGAAGATGGGTCACTTCATCAGATTTCGAAAGGTTTTTTTGCCTACCACTCTCTATAGTGAAGGCCTATGTGTTCGGTTTTTTTTTTACTGAAATCGTCTTAAAAACTCATGAATCGAAAAGATATATTGAAATTTTGAAAAAAAAATATTCCATCTGTACGTATGTGACCAATTTTGTGCAGCTAACTCCTCTGAAACGGCAAAAAAACAGAATCAAATAAAAATTATACACACTTAGAGGGTATCTTAAATTGTGCGTTAGCGTATTTCTTATGTCAATTGGGTAAGCCTTTTTAGAGATATTAAATTTTTCTAAAAATTAAAAAATGGCTGTAGCGTTCAAACCAGCGAACCAAACTCAATATACTCGACATGTACGTACTCCTCTGAATAAGACAAATTTTTATGTCTTCTTTGGCTGTGATGAGCCGTTTTGGAGCTATTAAGCATCCCCTCCCCCCCCAGGCGCCCCCCCCCCCCCCCAAGACAATTTTTTTAATAAAAAAAGTAATTCATATTTAGAAGGGTCCTTAAACTATGCATTGACATATTTTTTATGGAAATGGGCTAAGTATTTTAGAAAAATAATTTTAATTAAAAAAATGAAGAAATGACAGGAGCATTCGTTTCTTCGCCCCAAGCACAATAAAAGCGACATGAACAGCTTCCTGTTATTGAAAAATACAAAAAAATACATTTTTTTTTCGAATACGTATCATCATCTTGTGATAGGCCTGTGCGAATGTACCATTCAGTCATTCCAATTTATTTGTTTTTGTTTTTGCAGTTATCATACAAAAGCACGTTAAAAAAAATAAAGACTAAAAGGAATAAAATAAAAAATAAAAACACTTTTATCTTAAAAAGTGCATCTAAAAATAAAATATATAATTAAACTATTAATTATAATATTAAATTTTAAAACGAAAATACCACATAATAATAAACGCGCCACCACATTTTTCATTGTTTAATTTATTTTTTACTTTTTAGTGCACTTTTAAAGGTAAAGATGTGTACTTAAGCGTTATCTTTAAATATTTTTTAGTTATTTCTTTTTACTAATACTGCTGAAGAAAACTCATATATTACTAATTTGTTTTCACTTGATTACTATATTTTATTTTTCTATAATCATGTTGATTATTTCTGCATATATCGGTCAAAGTAACTATTAGACATAACTAAATATAATATACAAAATAAAGTCTTTATCCTGCTCTGCTTGTATGGTTCCAATTTTTTTTCAATTTTTGGAATCCGAACGGAAGAAAGTTTTCTTACAATTCATGCAAGATGAGGAATTTTCCCTTATATGAATTTTTTCATGGGATTTTTTATGAGAGAACTGATTGAAACGTTTCTTACAATAATCACACCTGAAAGGCTTTTCCCCTGTATGGATTCTCTCATGCCTGAGTTTATTTGTAAAAGTTGAAAACGTTTTATGACAGTAAGCACAACTCTTCGATTCTGTTCTTTTATGCAACTGCTCGCGTTTTTTCGTAATAAAATGCTTATCATAGAAGTTGCATGAATGGAAGAAGTTTTCTAGCTGTGGATTTTCTTCATATTTTTTATTAGAAATGAGATATGTTGGTTCTTTTCTTAGAGAAATATATTGTTCATGTGATTTGCAACGTGTTAAATATTCTTTGGAAATGCTGTTACTGCTTCGTGGATAGTTAAAATTTTCCCCACAAGTATTGATAAAGACATTATGTTTACTGTTATGAAGAAGATTCCAAGTGTTAAAAGTAATAGGCGTCGATGTATTTATATCTCCGATATTATATTCGTTCAAAGAATTTGTTAAATCTCCATGTATATTTCTTTTGTTTATTATCATATTATTTTCACGATGCACAGCTCCATCATTGCCCCGGCTAACTTCATCAATATGCTCTGAGTCTTTGCGTGAAGCCGTTGCTTCAAACTCATTACTTGGAATTGGAAGATTCGAAGATAATCTCGAAGTTCCTTCAAGCGGCAAGGAAAAAGATTCTTTCTCTATAATCCTGTTTGTAGGTTTCATTTCGAAAATGAAATTTTGACGTTCTGTATTTACATCTTCATTCAACCTATTTTCATATAAAATTATAACAGTGGGTTGAGAGTCGAAAGACTGAATTTTGCATTCCAAATTATTGTTAATGATCCTGGAAGACAACAATGCTTTTTTGGTTATGATACTTTCTATAGTCACAATTAAATCATACAAAATGTCATTCTCCGTTTTATCAAGAGTATAATAATTTTCCATGATTTTCTTTTAAATTATTCAAAGAATTCTTTGATCCTTAGATGTGCCAATTTTATCTGAGGGAAAAAAGGAATAAAAGATTATAGATATTTAATGTGTTTAAATTTTTTGACGTACTATTCGAATATGCAATAAAAAATGTGGATTCCTATTTAAGATTTCAAAGTTGTCTTCCGTCCCATCCCAGGGATTGGGGGGGGGGGTCTATTTTAGTACCATTCAATTGCCCCCTCCGAGACATATTTCATTCAGAACTTTTTTCGATCCCATGTTTTATTTTCGAGATATTCAGGGGAAACGTTAAAATGGGTCACCCTGTATATTTCATTTCTATCATAAAGTCCCTTTAACCGTACAGAAAGAAAAAAACAAGTTCAGTTGTGCAAAGGAAGTGGAAGAAGACATTTTGAATACCTGTGAACTCATCTGTTAAGTATAAGACAGTATATTACATAAAAATTTCTTTAAACTTAATATTCTGGATTGTTCAAAATCTTTCGTGGAAAGGAACTTTATGATCATCCTGTACTTTAAATTTGAATCTAAATCGAATCCATATATGAATCCAGATTAAAATGATTTTATTACCTTTACAGCTGCAAAAATAAAAGCTTTACTTAAGAGAAACGCTTTGAAAAAGCTAAATATCCAGAACTTCTTAGATGTATAAGAAAATGTCTTCGATTTTTAAAAAATAACAAAATAAAAAGTTTCCAACGATCTGTTACAATTTGGCAACGCTGAAACTTCTCTGGTGTGGATGGGTAATCACATTGACTCACCATCGAGCTAATAATTTAAAGCAATTATAAAAGTCTGTTCAGAATTAGGAAGCTAAATTATTTATCATGAAATGTATATTTAAGCTAAAAGAATTTTATAACTAAATTTGAAGTTGACATCTTTGTAAAATACGTATAAAGAAATCAATTTTTTATACAAGGTGAATACAAAAGTCTTGAACCCCCCTTTTATTTTTTGAACCGAAGCAGATATGTTAATTTTGATGAATCCAATGAATAGGAAGTTGTGGGTGGCCTATCCCATGGTGCACTTTTCATCATCCCAAATATGCAAATTAGGACACATTCAAAATTTATCTCAAAAACCGTAAGGGATAGAGAAAAAAA
>JAHWFO010020423.1:2749806-2771806 GCA_023313115.1 Rhysida immarginata
TTCGTATGAATAAACTTTTGTTGTGGATTAGTAGTTTCCTTGAGTCCTTGTTAGTCTTTGTCCACAGTTTCTGGCTCCAACTCTCTCTAGATAGGGACCAATTTCAATTACAAAATTTATGCCGAATTCAATTATGAACACAAAAAAAAAATCAATCAGATGAATAGATTACTCAAAAATGAAACTGAGACATTTCTGCATACAAATCATATCATAAACCCGTCCAGATTTTAGTATTTCTGGAGATTTTCACAACAGCTCCATCGTCCTATTCAATTGACATAAAAAACTTTCATATATGTACAGTACGATGGCCGAATACTCAGTTAAAGAAACGTCTGCCATGGCCATGTGCTATGGTGCTGTTAATAAAGAAGCACTTGCTGCAACTCGGCTTTATCATGACAAACATCCAAACATGTGCAAATGTTTCATTTTTGATATATTCATTTATTTTTCTATTTATTCTAAAGAAGACGTGCATTCAATAAGTTCGTAATACAAGAACATACGTACAACGTTTGTAATAAAGTTTTATTTGTACTATTCAGTTGGCATACAAAACAATTGGTGTAATTTTTTGAAGAGAGAAAACTATAAATATCTGCGATCAAGTTTTTCTTATTATATTCGCTTTTAAATTATTTACTGAAATAACATTAGCAAATATACACACAAAAAAAAAAAAGTTTACAAAATGCTAGATTTTTGATAATACTCAATCTTTGCCGTTTTTACTTGTTTAGATTTTTTAAGTGCTATATTTCTATTCAACATAAATTTTTTTTTAAATCTCATTACAGAATTTTTTAATCAGTCAGGGAAAAAATCATGGACGTTTATTTTTAAATCTTTGCAACTCTAAATCATTAGTTTCTCTAACCTTTAAGAATGATTGTTTTAATTATAATGGTATAGCAATGAAAGCAACCGTTATTTTATCGGTGTATACAATTTTAAAAGTATAAAACCTAAAAGGTATGTGAAACATATAAACTATGTGCCATCAGAAGCTTTTTTTTGATGTGTATGTTAGCTTATATTTAAGATAAAGAATTAGCAGATATATTCGCCAGGCCTTTCTTGTATTTATACGTAATGGTATTTTACGAAACATACGTGAAAGTTTTATATACGAATCTCTCGTTTTATAATAATTTTATTCGGTTTCATCTGGGTCATGCGTTTGCTCATGTTTTATTCTACTTGATAATCTGCTGAACTTCCTTTTACAAAATCGGCAAAAGAAAGATTCATCTGAATGAATTACTTCGTGCCTAACTTTAAGTAAAAGAGAGTTGAAACTTCTATTGCAATCACTGCAACAAAATGGCTTTTCGCCCGTATGAATTGCTCCTTCATGTCTTTTTTTAAGTTTTAAATTTCTGAACGTCTTAGTACAATAATCGCAACTGAAGGCTTTTTCTTTTACATGAAATTTTTCGTGATCGATTTTTTGCTTCATATTGTTGAAAGTTTTGTTGCAGTAGCTACACGAGAAAGCTTTTTTCCCAATGTGAATTCTCATGTGTCTTATTTTATCTGATAGAGATTTAAAACTTTTTTTACAGTATCCACAACTAAAAGGTCTTTCCAAAAAATGAATTTTTTCATGTTCAGTCTTGTCAGTTAAGCTGTTAAAAGCTTTAACGCAATATGAACACCTGAACTGCCTTTGCCGCATGTGAAATTTTTCATGCCCTAATTTCTGTGTTAAGGAATTAAACACTTTATTACAAATACCACATTGGAAGGTATTACTTCCTAAGTGTAATTTCATATGCTTCATTCTGGCTGCTATACTGCTGAAACTTTTGTTACAATAACCGCAATGAAAACCTGTTTTGGATAAATGCAGTCTTTCATGTTCTAATTTATCGGTGAACGAGGTAAAAACTTCACTGCAATGAGAACAGCTCAACATATTTAGATCTTTATGAGTTCTTTCGTGTACTAATTTTTCTAATATACTCGAAAAAACTTTCTTACAATAGATACAAGCCCTGGACAATTCTTCCCTGTGCACCTGCTCGTGTTCTGTTTTCTGATGCACTTTATCAAAAACTTTATCACAAAAGCTACACGGGTAGACGTCATCTTCTATATGAAACCTTTCGCGATCTTTATCTGGCGAGAGCTCGTCATATTCTGTTCTGAAAAAATTATGCTTTCTTCTTGGGTGTTCAAATCTGAAGCCTCTTTCGAAATAGGAATCCGAACCTGTATATCCAATTAAATGCCCGCCTCTTTTTCGTTTAAATATTTCGCTCCTGTCTACTTTTAATCCCTTTTCTAAACTGCCATACATCTTTCTTTTCTTGCTTTTTTCCTCAATGATGTCCAATCCCCTGTACATCGTCATGTCCTTCTTCATTTTATTTTTATCACCAAATTTGCTCATTAATCTCTTCTCGTCAATTTCCTCCTTCCCTCTTTTGTTGCTAAAGCCGAAAATATCTTTAGGATTTTCACTACAGCCTTCATCTTTCTTGATTTTACTGCTTTCGTCAATGCCGGTTTTCCTTCTCCTTGGGAAATGTTGTTCACCATATTTGGTAAGGCTTTTATCATTCCTAAAACATTTAGATCCTTTCTGAGCATATTTATCAATCTTTCGTTTACTGATGTCATCAATCTTAGTTTTCTTTTCAATAATAGGAGTCTCATCCCCTTTTCCTTTTCTTTTTTTAGATCGTATTCTTTTACCAGGTTCAAAGCTAAGTGGTTTCATATCCGTTTCAGAGGTTTCTCTAGGTTTTATTTCGTCGTTAACCTTCATTATTTCATCGCTCTTTTTTTCCTTTCTTTCATGGTTATCAATTTCATCAGTCTTCATAGTATTATCCTCGCTTTGGAGATTTTCGTCATGTTCTTTTTTCTTAACAGCATTCCCATCAGTTATGGAATTGTTAAAATCATTATTTTTACGTCCATTCGAAGAATATAGTGGTGCTTCAATTACTGTTTTATCGCTTTTCTGATAAAAATATTCTTTCTTCATTACCATAATAGAAACTGTGTCATTCTGAAGACTTCTTCCATTAGTTTGAGTCTCGTTTCGTGCATCGTTTGATGGTGTCGCCATTTCATCATCAAGTTTTGATTTTGCTTCTTCGTTTGAAATGTTTGAAGACTCTTTGGATCTGATGAGAAAGGACTCTTCAGAAAGAATTCCATTAATCCTTTTCAGCTTCATTGTTAAATTATTTACTTCTATGTTTACCTTCTGGTTTAGAAAATCTTCATATACGAGAACGACAGTAGGCTGGTTTGCTGGAGACTCTATTTTGTATTCTAAACTTTTACTGATAACTCTTGATGACATAGTTACATTTTCAGTAACAATATTCTCGACTGTTCCAATTAGATCGCACATAATATCAATCTTAGTTTTAAATGCAAAAGAAACACAACTGCACTCAACTGCCATTATAGTTCAGCTGCTTTGTGTATCAACAAATAATCGTAATATATCCTCTCTCTGGAACCCAAGAGATGAATCTGCAGAAAAGAGAAAAGTAATATATCTATAATATTTTTATTGGGGATAATAGATAATTTTTATTAAAAATGTAAATGGTATACAGGGTGAGTCAAAAGTCTGTTACCCCCTTCCTATCTTGGATACCAATGTAGTTACGCAAATTCCAGTACAGGAAGGAATAGGAACTTGAGGGTACTCTATCTGATGGAGCACCTTTTATACTTACTTACTTACTTTTCAAACCCGCTTATCCGTTAGGGTCGCGGGGGCAGCAGCCCTATGGAGGATCTCCAGCGATCGCGATCTTCCGCCATCAGGCGCATGTCCTCCCTGGTAATATCCAAGCGACTCGAACCCAGATTCTCCATGTAGTCTAGCCACCTGGTTCTAGGCCGACCCCTTGGTCTCTTACCCACCGGCTTGGAAAATAACAACTGCCTAGGAAGACTAGTTTGCGGCATCCGTATCATGTGGCCATACCAGCGCAACTGAGATCTCTCAATGCGGAGAAGTAGCGGCTCAACACCTAAAGATTCCCTTATTGTGCTGCTGTACACTCTATCTAGTAGGGTAACACCTGCCACACCTCTCAGGAATCTCATTTCGGCCGCTTGTACCCGCGATCGCACTCTTTCGGTCATTACCCAAGCCTCATGACCATAGGTGAGAATGGGGACAAAGATAGATTTGAAGACGGAGAGCTTGGCTTTGTTACCCAGCTCTCGTTTCGTTACCACGGATCGCCACAGTTCACGTCTGACACAGCTTGCTGCACCGATCCGAGCATCCAATTCTTTCTCCTGCCGTCCATCACTCGTGAATGCAATCCCGAGATACTTGAACTTCCCCTAACATGGAGAGCGCACTGAGCAGGCTGTCTTGAAAGAACCAGAGCTTCGGTTTTAGCCACACTGATCTTCATCCCAGCTTCTTCACATTTGGCTGCAAACCGGTCTAGTGCATGCTGAAGGTTCGTGCGAGAAGACCCAAGCAGGACAAGGTCGTCCGCAAAGAGCAACCTCTCCACCAGGCAGTCGCCCACACAAACACGCTCATCGCCTCGGCTGCCCCTGTCTATCCAGTCCATAAAATATGCAAATTAGGACACATTCAAATTCTATCTCGATAACCGTAAGAGGAACACAAATAAATCCAATTGCACATTTGTTCAACATCAAATTCCAAACAAAACACAAAAAGTTCACCAAAATCCAATGAGCGGATCACCCACAATTCTCACTGCTAGTTCAAGTTCCTGATGAGTGGCCATAGGAGGAAACAAGAGCAACAGAGTCCAAAGATCCTGGGTTTAAGTCTCGAAATAACCACCGAGTATTGTTTTTCTTCTGAATACCATTTGTCAAGCATGCAAATTATTTCATGCACTATCCTCATCCTATTCTGGAAAGTTCCACAATTTACCATAAAGTCACCACTTTCTTGTGCAATTGGTATAAAAAGGCATGAAGAAAAAAATCAGACCAAAGCAAGATGGCACAGTACACAAACCAGGAAATGATCAACATGATCCTCTGCTTTGGTGAAGCAAGGCAAAATTATCATGCAACAACCAGGCACCGTTAAAATGTCGTGTGGAATTATGCTATGGTCCAAGTGGACATCACATTGTACACTATCTGGATTGATGGAAAGACTTACTTTGTATCAGATGACTGTTTGTAAGCAACAAACAGTAGAAGAGCCATGTTGACTACGTAACTCAGAAACTACTCGTTGGAATTCGATAAAATTTTAACGGTATATACAATTTTATGTACCCTATTATTCCCCCAAATTTCATCATTCTAGGTGTTGTAGAAAGGGAGTTATTAACTTGTTGATCTTAGTGGCGGTATTTTTATTTCTGTTCATATCTCAGTTATCGTTCAAATTCGGACCCATGTTCATATGAACTTTTTTGCTTAGAATCATCCATACTACCTCCCCTAAAAGTTTGTGACAGCGTTTCAGACTCACCCTTTATAATATCCAAAAGGCCTAGTTACCAATATTGCACACTAATGCTACACTTAGCATTTTATTAATTGTAAGTTTTTTGAGAAGAACCATTTGATGGCATGATGCCCAATTAATCAAAGGAAACTTGAATGTTATGATTCCATGAAAAAATTCACTTTACCCACTCATATTCAAAAGAGAGTATTCATCAGAAGTTCTCGAGACATGTGTGGCAAGGAATGATATGATTAAAAGAGACTTATATGGGATTACTTCTCTTAGAAGTACATTAGCTGTAAATGCCTGAGAAAATATCAGACGATAGCAATTTATGGAAGTTAGTTATATATAGATCTAAAAGAGAATTAATTATTCATTTAATTAATCTATATAAAAGTTAACTTATAAAACTTTTATTTCGTTAATCCTTTAAACAGGATGTCCGAAAAGTTACTGTATAGTGGAAATGGTGGAGTGAAACTGCTATGTCATTCAAATTTCCTGTAACATTTTATTTTCTCACTGTAAAATATGCAGCGCCTTATGCAGACATGTCTTCAAGTCGCAAGATGTCATTTCCAGCATCTCCTGTAGATAAACTGCCATAAGTATAACTTCAAATTTCACTCCACCATTTCCAATTCACAGTAACTATTCGGGCACCCTCTATTTATAGTTCCTGTGCAACAATCGCATTCCACAATGATTACTAATTATAAAAATACTACTAAGAGAATTGCATAACCTAAAACTGATCTTTTTTATTATTTCATCATCCTATCCTCAGAATTAAAGATTGTTATAATCTCCAAATTATCATATGCTAGTGTGGTAAGACGAATGTGGCGAATGGTATAAGTAAATGGATATAACAACTACAGTGAAGTTTGTGAAAAGGTACATTACTAATCAAAACATTTATTACATACTTGTTCAGAGTTCAGTGCTTCATTTAAAAAAATGATCAATATGAGTGCTTCTCACTTACTTCATACGACTTCATTCCGTTGCTTTATCTGTTTCCTTTTCTTTATAAAAAATGTATATTATCCTGGCCCATCTAATAACAGAGACGTCTGTTGTTTCGCATATTTTTCCCCATTTTCAAAAGATTATTTACAGCACATTATGAGTTAAGGGATGTGTTTATATACGTATGATTACGAGTTGAATTGCGAAGAATGAATTTTTCAATTGAAACCATGATGTTGGCTACCGTCAGCAAAGGTGCAGTTGTACGAAATGCTTAAAAGCTATCCGAAACTAATATCGTTTTTAGAACAAAAGAAATGCAATTTAATCGAATCCGACAACTGAATGTCGGTAATATCATTCATGTAAGTTTAATCAGAATTCCAGTTATCTCTCTTCAAAATAATTGAATCTAAAGGAAGAAAAAAATAGTCATAGTTTAAATATACAGTGAAACCGAGAACGGGTTAAAAACACTCAACTTAGCTTATATATTATTCGAAAACCAAAAAAATATGTATTTTTTTTTTTTACAAGTTAGTTTATGAAAAAACTGTATTGATTGTCTTTAGTTTGAGTTAAATAATATGTATTAGATATTTTACACGAAAAAGGCAATGGCATTACGATCATCTGTCGATTGTTATGAATATCTCCAACAATAATGTCAACAAACGTTCATGTATGACAGGCGTAATATTGCCAAAGCTGTATCGGTTATACAGATTTATTTAACGATTAACCTATCAAATTTCCATGGAACATCTACCTGCTTGGTGAATTCCCCTTAAGAATCGCATTAAGAATTTTCATTTGATTAATATTTATAGGACTCTTAAATGATCCATCTAAAAGAAAGTCCAACGTTCTCAGTCGGATTTGAACCGAGTTAAGACCACTTTTCTGGACTTGTTAGAATAGCCAAATGAATTATTTGAATTTTATATACACCAACCAATAAATTTCATTTATTTAAGAAAATATAAATAAAAATTAAACAAAAATAATTATGAAAATAGTGAGTCTTTACCGGTACCAAAATAAAATCGACAATCCAATTCTTTTAAAAAGCTTTAACATAAAAAAAATCGATAGAAAAATCAACTATTTGAATTATTACCAGTTACTCGTTAAACATTAGGACTGAACGTACGAGAGTTGCATTCTTGAAGTCTTAAGCGACACCAACAAAGCGCTAACAATAAAATTTATTAGAAATGATTTTAAGAGGTATTCTTGGCAAGGCTGTAATCTCAAAAGTTTAGTAAAAGACCATTATTGACAATAAAAATGAGATTGCCATGGTATTTTGAATTCAGCATTTACAGCATAGTTAATCTGGATATCAGGCCTATCATGGTGTTAAAAATTAAGAAATTGCACTTCAGTAAAGCATTCTAGTGCCGTTAATTATGTTACTGCTTTGATCAGCGCATTTTTAAGAAAAATATCAACAATTCATCAGAAAGTAAGTAACACAATAACAATGCCAATAATTCTGAGTTTTTCTTTTTTTCTTATGCCACAATTAGCTTCTTTTATTATTTTTTTTTGAAAAAGAAAATCTATTCATGAAATATTTCAAACCAATATATTACAAGTGGAAGAATTTATTATAGAAACAGATAATGAAAATCGTATTAGAGATCTTGCAAATTAACAAAAAATATTTAAATCCAATAACCAATAAAAATGAAGCTTAAAATAGAGAACTGGCATTAACTAGGTAGGTGGTCCTGTAGCTCACCATATATAATATTTATTGGTTTTTAATAATCGTGCCCATTTATCCTCTGGAAAGCCCTTCGCTTTCCTATTATACGATTATCTTACCAGCAATATTAAAAATTTACCTACTTATTATAATTTGTAGACGAACAATTTTTGGTACTTAATGTACAATTGTGATCCAAATTAAAATATTATATCCTTATTCAGCGCCATCTGCAGAGATAACCAGTGGGAAGAACGCCATTACATTTTATGATATGAAGGGCTGCATTTAAACGGTATTTTTTGGAGGTCCTAGGCGTAAAATCTTTTTAAGGCCCCAAAAACAAGTCTATTTCAGTGACAAATCCGAAAGAACATTTTAGGACCTTTCCTATTCATTATAATGATATTCCTGAAGTGGTATAATCCTCCCAGATATTTCTATTTGCGGATGATATTAAATTAGGCAAAATTGTTTGTACTCCCATTGATTGCCAAAAATTGACAGTAGAACGGCACAAAGTCATATCTACCCATCTTGGGCTATTATTGGCATGATATGGGAGTTGATGAAGAAATTTACTCCAAGCGCCAACAAGTTGTTGTCTAATTAACGGTTTGAGGAGCATTTTCCTATAATGGAAAAAGCTAATTTAGCATTTTCTATTTAGCTCCGTGCTGTATTGAGAAAATGGTAAGCAAGTAAATAGAAAAATCGGCGACCGCTAGACAACACAAAGTGATGAATGGCCAAGTTTTGCTTCAAGACATCGAGAGAAGAGTGGGAATTGCAACACCATTTGACCTTCATTCAGTTGGACAATGGTGTAATCAAAACAAAATGGTTACTAATAACAAATGTAACTATATTTATATTCCCTCAAGAAGACTATTTGTAAATTTAACTACACTTTAAATGGTTCTAAATTACCACAAAAAACTGGGTAAATTACTACTATCTGACCATAATCGCTTGCGTATCATTTATAACTTTTAAGGCCTATCGAGCTTCCTATTTTATTATTAGAAACTCCATAAGTTTTAATAAAGCTGACTTTTCCATTTTCTTTTTTAATACCTTAGTCAGATAGAATTATGAATAGAATATCCCTCTGTTTTTGGTCTCCTTATCATGTTAAAATGCAATTGTGTTTAGAAAAAGTACTGTCTGATTTCTTACGTACACTTTTTAGACTTTTTCATCCTACCTTTTTTTTAATACTAAGTAACCACAAAAGTTCTTGCCGTTTTTAATTCCGGAAAACAAAATGATGTACACAGAAAGTAACGTATCGCTAGTCCCCAAAGTAATCCCCATTGGCATCTAGCACCTTCTGCCAACGTGTCTCCAGTTGATCAATCCCCTGGCTGTAAAACTTGCCGGTCTTGGACTCAAGACGTCCGTAAGTGCCTTTCGCAGATCTGTATCATAGGTGTAGGATTTTCTACGAAGATGGTTGTCCAGAGAATGGAAAAGGTGATAATCCGTTGGAGCAAGGTCTGGTGAGTAAGGTGGATGACACAAAGTTTCCCAGCCAAGCCGCTCTATGGTTTCGCTTGCCACCTGCGCCACATGTGCCCAGGCATTGTCATGAAGGAAGAGTACCTCTTTGCGATTCACCAATGCTTGCTCTTCTGCTGCAATGCCTGTTGCACATGTTCCAACTGCTGGGAGTACAGGTCCCCAGTGATGGTTTGGCCAGTTGATAGCAACTCGTAGTGAACCATTTGGCGTCTAGTCCAGCAGATAGACTACGGGGTTCATCAGAAATGGCAAATTCTCCCGACCTGAATTTCTGGAACGAATGAACTAAGTGCGTTCATTCACAGCATCATCCCCAAACGCAAGACACATTCGGCGTCTTGATACTGCTGTGGACAAGCCCACCTTGAAGTCATAAAGCAAACAACACCTAACCATCTCCTTCGATACCTCCATTTGTCTTCACTTCCGCACGAGATGTAATTGATGTTAATGACCAACAGTCTTGTATTTATACAGGCTAACCTTCCTGCTCCCCTCTGACAGATTTGGACCACACTGTACACTCATTTGCATATATTCCATCACTTCCTTTTATGGCAACATAAAAACGGCAAGAACTTTTCTGGTTACCTAGTAATAACAGATATGTATGTAATACTTATCTCCGAAATGTTTTTAAATCTGGTAAATTAATATATAGACGAATTATACTTGATGTTACCTTTTTAAATTATACCGTAATATAACTTATTCTTCAAAATTTCTAAATTCTGTTAATCTACGTGTACCTAAGTTAAATTCTAGGAACAGCGACAAATTTTATTTACCTTTTCCAAAGAAAAACATTACAAGCAATCTCTCTTCTTATAGAATGTTTAAATTTTGTAACATGTCTGGTATAATCGATCTAAATTTTATGAGTTATAATCAGTATAAAGAAAGTATTGCTAAAATTATAACACCTATCTTATGATTCTTTATTGATTAATACTTTTACTTTTATTCTTTTTAATCACTGTATAATTTACAATTTTTATTGATTTAAATTTTTAATATTATAATCACGATGTTAAAAATGTTTTTGAAATATTACATTTATCTTATGATCATTTGCCTTGTTTATATTTAATAATATTATATTTATTCTTTTTTATATTACTTAAAATTTCTTACTTGCAAAATTACAAATAAATAAATAAAAAACGAAATGAATATTTATTAGATTTTAAGTAAAAAACACAAAGATAAAAACAGTTAACAAAGTAGGCTTGAAACTGTGGTCAGTAGGCTATTAAGACAAGAAATAATGCAGACAAAAGAAACATTATTCCACTCGCCCTTCTTCTCTACATTCGTAAATTGGTTCAAAGGTACATGACTTAGTGGAACCATGGTGATCCATTGGATACTTTCAATGCTAAGATATGGCTTGTAATATATTCACGGGGGAGGCCTATACGTAATGAGCCTGTTAAAGCCAAAGTGGTGTAAGTTCATTAACAACAGTTTTGAGATATGAAGAATTTTAGTAGAACAGTAGTTGAAAATTTAATGTACTGCATAAACTTACACTGCCATCTGTGAAGCTGTTTGGGGAAATAGGAGTTACACCACCACTCCTATAGGGAGTTTTACATGTTCGGATTTCATTTCTAGCATTAACTCAGATTTTTAAAAAGTGGAGTTACACCACTTTGGTTTTAACAGGCTCATATAAGAGACATATTTCGTTGAATATGCAAACTTCATCATTGAGTGAGGACGATTTTGTGACAGGCCTTAATACTACCGAAAAAGGAGGGAGGGAGGGGGAGATAGGGAAATACAGCAAATCAACGTCTAGGAGCGTTACATAAAATATTACTTAACACTATATTTGGCTAATGGCATCCAATCAGCTACCGGATAGGACCATCGTCACTATTCAATAGCTAATAGAAAAGGGGGGATATCGTGTGGGAATGAAGAAAGGCGGGAAATACGGAGAAACCATAGGTTAAAATACTACACAGATCAACAAAAATTCGACTCTGAAAGGCGACAATTCGAGTTCAAAGGTTCAAAATCGATGAAATTTTAGAAACCGAACAATTCTGGGAAAAATTTTTTTGCTTTACAAAAATGTTTCTGCTGGAATTAAATGCTTTCAAAATTTAAGAAAAATTACCTCACTTTTATTAATATTACCATTTTCTAAGACTTCAGTTGAAAGGAATTTTAGTGAGTTGAAATTGGTCAAAACTGACTGTAGCGTATCGTTTTTAACCGTAAAGGAGTTTATTAACGAGACAGGCGGTGTTTTGAAATTTGAACCAAATGATATGTACAAGTGAATATTAATTTACAGTAAACTATATTTACACTTACTTTTCGCTGTTGATTATTTATAAAAAAAAATTATCGATTACAGCCATCAGTAATCATTATGCTTTTTTTTTGTGTCAATTTGAATAATAAAGTTCACCGAAACTGTGGTTAAACTATAAAGCCTAAGTAAAATAAAAAGTACTTTTCCACAATAAGATGTTTATCAAATAAGTAAAATGTTTCATTGGACCAAGTTATAATCGATATTTTACACGTGCAGGAAATTGCTGGAAATGCTCAGATCCCCTGGCGGGTAGACTGGCGGGAAATACGCAGATTCCTCAATGCAGCACTGCCAAGAACGGCAATAATTACCATCTGGAACAGTTTATCCTCCTTTAAGGATATGATCAGCAAAAGAGGAGATGCCTAAGAAATATTCTGAAATATACAAGCATCACCTGCAAAAGAAGAAACTAAAAATTACACTCGGTAAGCATATTTAAGAGGTTTTTTGTTGGGTTTTTTTTGTAGTTGATGCTTGTAGTTTATGAATATTTCTTAGTTATTTTTCCTGGAGATGCCTAATTTTGCTTTCTTAATATACATGTTCTTTCGCGCGTTTTTTACAGATCTCCACGAATGTCCCAAAAAAACTTGTGGCAGATGCCATCTAGACGCCCGAACAAATTTCTTTGGGAATTGCATCTTATGTCTTGTTTAACTTTTTCTTTAATGTACTGCCGCTCTTGAAGGCTACTTTGTAGTTAAAAGTATTATAAAGCTTCTTAAATCCATGATTCAGTTTAAATTTGACCGGGAGGACGAAAACTTTCTTCCATTCCTCTTTTCACTTCTTCTTGAACGTGGCGATTTTCCACTTTTAGGTTTTTTCCATTAATAATTAAACATCTGAGTTAAGGCGCATAATAAAACCTTCAATAATTTTCATAATCTTCTCGACTAGTTTATCAACTGTATTCTGGTTGAAGCCGTTGTATTATATCAGGTTGTCCGGAAAATTTCTTCCGGATTTGAATTTTTATTTCGAAAGGAAAAAGTATGTACAAAATAATTGAATTAATGAGGATAGTAATGAGGATAATAATCGATGACGTTTTGGGAGCCTTTCGATTCCTTCCGCGAAGAACCCTAGGAACAAATCGACCTCTTTTTTGCACACTTCTGTAGTTGGAGGGTGCTAGGTCAAGGCTATAGTTGGGGCGGGGGGTGACCCATGATATCCTATTCGAGCTCGTGCAAGGTCCAGGAGGTGGCGGTGCTAGTGTGCGGGCGAAAATTGTCCTTATGGAATAGAACCGGCTTTCGGAACGTTTTATGGCTCTTAAAATTGCTATGACATGAAGTTTCCTGTTGTGACAGTTCTCAAACCCACAGTGTTCTGGTCGTTTTTTCGTCTATAAAGCGTTTTCGGACTTTAAATTTACAAAAGCCGATGTTTGCACTCTTATATAGAACGTTGATATAACGTTTCAGACATGAAAATAGGGTTTTATAAAATAAAAAAAAGAATAGTCTAAACTTGGAGGCCATGGATATAATACATCAACATGGCATAAAAAAATGAAAGCTTTTATTAATTAGCCACACTCTGTGATAACAAAGCACTGTAGTGCAGTTTGTGCAGACAGTACAGTAAATTGGTGTCACTGAGTTGCTACTGTGACTTCAAATGACTGGTTGCTTGAGTTAGTTTATTTAAAGGTACAAGGGGCAGTCGAAAAGTTCCCGGAATTCCTCAACAGACGGTGAATGAGTGCAATAAGATAACGATCCAACTTACATAGAAAGGAGAACAGCATCTGTGTGCAGGCACAATAAGGATTGACAGGTTTCAGTGTGCCGTTTCGTTACTGTTGCATTTGAAGTAGCCATGAATGTTGGTCATTCATCACAGTGCCGCAATTCGAACAGTGTGCGAACATCAAGTTCATGTGTAAATTGGAAACCGTTTATGGGCCATTTCTACGTGCAAGTTTTGCAGAGGTGTGCGACAAGCGGCAGGGACAGTGGTTTCTACATCACCTTATGCACCAAGCGACACATCGCTTGTTGTGCAGCAATTCCTCGCTAACTAAACATTCCTGTCATCCCTCAGCCACCATACTCGGGTCTCACTTTTGGCTATTCCCAACTCTAAAAATGGGCCTCAAGGGGACACATTTTGCAACTATGGTGGACATCAAGTTCGGAAGATTCCACAAGAAGCCTTCCACTGATACTTCTAAAAATGGCAGATTCAATGGAGCAGATGTGTGTGAAGGAGATTAGTTAAGCGCTGCTGTATGCTCTATTATTAGACTGCTATACCATCATTCCAGGAACTTTTTGACTACCCCTGGTATTGCGCAGGACAACTTCTAGGACGTATACGTCCAGGATGAACACAAACATCATCGGCCAAAGCTGGATTGAAGTAACTGGAGGCCTAAGCTAAGGAACCAAGCACAGGCTTGAAGGTCACATCTGTGGCCCTACTGTGTACGTTTCTAAATATGATGTGATTCAATGGATTCAAGAACTGAAATCCAATCAGAGATAGTGTATATTTGCTACCATTATTAACAAATGAAAAAAAGTTGGGAATTGGATAAATGTGTCAGACATGCTGTGGATTCGATATCCTTTAGCAAATTGCAGATTATGACCCTTTGTAGTGGATGCCAAAATAGAATGGGTCGTATCAAACAGAAAAAAAAGAACATAATTCACACAATGTTTACTTTTTTAATATATATGTACAGAGTTGCGCTCCTGCAATGAATTAAAAACAATGATGTCCCTAGGATGTTTTAGAATGTCATATACCTTGCCACTTTTTCAAATAATATTTCGCTCTGACTGTTATTTGTGCCTTTAGTGAAGGTAAACATTTATCTATTTTAAAACCATGGCCAACAAAGACCTTGCCCCTTTTACTTGGGGCTGGCATCTTCTTGCCCCATTTTTTTCCTAAGAGCATCCTGGAAAACCACTGTCTAGATGTCAAATGTTGTCCTGACTCGCTCCAGAGTCAAAAGTGTCATGGATTCAAGTCTATTGAGCAAAACCCCCTATCACTGAAAAGGACAACTGATCACATTGCAGCCGAAGGCCCTTATTTGGGAGGTGTAGTTTTATAAGGCATTTCCTTGTAATAGAAGTTTAATTTTTGACTGTACTTCACATAAACATAGTTCACAGCCCTAATACTTATACTATTCTTTAAGTTAATCAATTGCTAAATGGAATTATTGGCGTAAAAGAGACTTATTAAAGTCTCAATCTTTTAAAAAATGCTTTACCAAACAATTTTTAATAAAACATTGCATCAGGTTTTTTTTGTTTCATCAAATTAAAATTAAATAAATAACATCCTGGTAACTGGAGAATCCACATGTAATAAAAAAATCCACTTATAAATGGATAGTCCACTTGTTGATATTTCAAATTTCTTTTTAGCTGGATAAACTACCATCTGAGGCATTAAATTTCTTGAAAATCTTATTTATGGTAGTAATTGTTTGCAATGCATTTCGATAAACTTTAATGAAAGAATGACATACTGTTAATTGCCACCTAAAAACGTGAACAAATTATATTACTATTACGCCAAACACTATATGGTCAGTCAGCCCACAGGATTAGAAGAACATAATAGAGGTCCAACTGAACAACTGTGAGAAATGCCCTCACCGGAGACTGTTTTGCTTTGTGACATACAATAAATTGGAAAGTAGTTTAATTTTAAATAGCTTAGCTAATCAAGGTTTCCACTTTCTTCATCTTGCTAATTCTGGTATTGCATTCGCCTATGGTGATTCTGAAGTGGTGGCATTCATTAATTAACACTTCATAAGATCTTTAACTTTTTCAACGGAGTAACCTGTTGCTAGGGATTGGACTATACAGGATGTTCTCAACGTGTAGAAACTTGGGGGGGGGGGGGGGATAGAGGGATCAAATATAAGCAACATTTCCCTCTTTCATTTTTTTTCACTGGGGCATTGTTTACGAGATAAAACATGTTGGATGTCGTGTAGACGTAATATGCCACTCAACCCATGCTTCTGGAACATCATGTAATAAAAAGAACAAAAAACACATTGCATACAGTTCAATAATTACGAATTACATGTAAGTTATTAGAGAGTTTTTGCAACCTCAAACGATATGCGAAATACGAAAGGTGAAATGCGATAGGTGGCATTTTGGTCATGTGACTGCCATGTACCGTTTGGTCACGCCAGCTTTGGTCGAACGAAATACGAAAATTCTAAAAAATTTCGTTGCCACCTTTGGTAACCAAATGTGTCGTCGCGCATGCGTGCTGCGCCCAACCGCCACGCTCTGACAGCAAGTTCCTCACGTTAACCAACATGGCGTCCGACGGGAAACTGCTTCGCAGTTGTTTAACACAATGTTAAATCCCACCAGGAGTTATAGCTTTAAACTTTAATAGTACTTACTTCTCCTTGCTGCCATGATGCTGAGAATCAGATATCAGAGTGAGCTGAGCAGTGTAGAAGTAAAATTTGATGTTGGCAGTATCGAAACTCTGGAATTTCTCTTTTTCGCATTTCTTATTTCGCGGGTGCAAAAACTCTCAAAACGAAATACGAAAGGAGAAAGACGAAATGTCACCTTTTGCATTTCGCCTTTCGTATTTCGCATATCGTTTGAGGTTGCAAAAAGTCTCTATTGTGTAAACCCTTACTAAATATCATTTTCACATTTGTAATTTTATTTAACACGTTTTCTTGAACTGTGCGTTTATTGTGTGATAATCGTAGAACTGTTTCTGTCATGTAGTAGTGCAACTCGGAGGTCTTCTCTTGAGACCCGAACAGTATCTATCCAAACAACTTTTTCCTGCAGATAGGATTTCAACGTTTTTCATCTCAAAAACAATGCCCCAGAGAAAAATAATGAAAGAGAGGGAATATTGATTAGATTTGATCCCGCTATCACCCCCCCCCTCCAATCCAACAAGTTACACATTATTCGAGAACACCCTGTTCTTCTAGACAGTTAGATATTTCCTGTCTGTTGAACTGCAATAATCAACTTCGAGTGCTGGAGGATACAAAGCGGCGTTTGGTGGAGTGTAACTTGTTGGAAAATTGAAGGTGCGAGCCATTATAAGGTTCCTGCATTAGAAGGGGAACAACCAACGATATGAAATGAGTAGATCGCTCATGAGCTGCTTTCAGCGCTACTCCCATTTGAAGGCCTGGCGGCCATTGCTTTGGTAGTCAAAAAATGGCTTTCATCGATCTTTACGTGTGTAATTTTGCGTAGATAAACACACCAAAACTCAATGCCGATTTCTTGTTCAGCTTTAAATTGTAATAAAAGATATATTAAAGGTTCACCACTGACCTTTCACAGGTATATTTTTTATTTTCTGCGTCTTAAAATGTTTTTCTCATGTAAAAATCCTGGTCTTTCATATCGTGATTGGTTGATTAGATGTATCCAACGTTGTTATGTCGTTTCAGTGATACCAGAATAATTGTTTAGAGGTGTTTAAGAAATTATATACTGCATTTATTAAAAACTTCTAAATTTGGGAGATCGCATAAGAAATTTCAGACTACAAGCACGATGTTGGTGGGTGGGGGGGTGCTTTCTCAGCTGGCGACAAAGCGGATATACAGTAATGGCGCTTTGGCTGGCGAGGTTCAGACTACCATAGTAATGGCGCCTGCAGTGTAATAACATGGAAGAATGGAGATTAGAGTGTATCTAAGGGTGTGTCTAAAAAGTCCGACCGGTCGCGACCAGTCGAAGCCCGTCGCGAACAGCTTGTCCATAAAGTAACGATCGGTCGCGATGAGCGTTTTCATAACGCGACCGGTCGCACTAATCGCGACCGGAGTCCAACGCCGGTCGGCTGCCTCGATGAGTAGAATCAAAATGGCGCACGAAAGTAGAAAATTCAAGTGTTCGAATGCCCAATACGTAATAAATATATTTTGGAGAAAGGAGATAGAGAAATACATCATTGGACAGCATCAAGAAACAAGAAATGAATACGAAAAAGAAAAGACGGCTGAAGAAAATTTATGTATGTACACAATTTTAATTCGTAGTAACTTATATGAGGAGGAAACTTGCTGCCACGCCATTTTGAAGCAGAATGCTCACGACCGCGCTGTCCATGAACAAACAAACGGAAGCAAAACGGAAGCAAAACGGCCGCCGACCGATCGCCGATCGTACTACGTGACCTGTTGGCGACCAGTCGGACTTTTTAGACACGCCCTAAAAAGTCCGAACGGTCGCGACCAGTCGAAGCCCGTCGCGAACAGCTTGTCCATAAAGTAACGATCGGTCTAGATGAAAGTTTTCATAACTCGACCGGTCGCACTAATAATGACCGGAGACCAACGCCGGTCGGCTGCCTCGATGAGTAGAATCAAAATGGCGGACGAAAGTAGAAAATTCAAGTGTTCGAATGCCCAATACGTAATAAATATATTTTGGAGAAAGGAGATAGAGAAATACATCACTGGACAGCATCAAGAAATGAATACGAAAAAGAAAAGGCGGGTAAAGAAAATTTATGCATGTACACAATTGTAATTCGTAGTAACTTAAATGATGAGGAAACTTGCTGCCACGGCATTTTGAAGCAGAATGCTCACGACCGCACTGTCCATGAACGAACAAACGGAAGCAAACGGCCGCCGACCGATCGCAGATCGTACCACGTGACCTGTTGGCGACCGGTCGGACTTTTTAGATACGCCTTAGTTCCACTTTTCGCCGCCTCCAAATTGTCCCAAAGATGGCGGTCAAATAAGCGATCTACTCATTTCATATCGTTGGGAACAACGGTAAACAAATACATGAGAGTTGCCATTATGGTGACAATGCCCTATAGTACAATATAGTCTCCATATGGCATAGACGTTTCCACTGCAGCCAGACAAGCATGGAAGACAAACCTCGGAGCAGACGCCCTCCATCTGTGATGAGCCACAAATTGCGAAGTTGAGACGATAATCCTCTCAGACCGCCGTATCCCTGTGGAACAGATCATGGGTCAGACTTCTGCACGACAACGCACCAGCGCATTCTGCACATGAGACCATGCGTGTTGCGGCAGATCTGGGGTTTGAAATACTGCCCCATCTGCCATATTCACTGACTTGGCCCAATACCATGGTGGCAGAAAACAAGGTGTGTGCAATTTGATTCATGCACATGTCGTGACCTCATGTGGATTGCACGGCCATTGTAAAAAGACACGCGGGCTATGTATTGTTCGTAAAAAATTTAATATTAAAAAGTATTTAATTTTAATTATCATTTTCTGTTAAATACAAGACTTCCCCTAATAATTATTATGTATTTAAACGCTACTTGTGTTTCTAATCGGTTAGGATGGCAATGACGCGCACATTTTGCAATCCACATGATGTCATGCACGAAACCATTCATAATTGAGAATCAAATTGCACACGCCTTGTTTCTTTCCACCATGGCCCAATACCACCTCTACTCAGGCCCTCTTTAGGTGGTGTTGCCTGGCCCCAAGCGACTTCTTCCTCTTCCCTGGCTGAAGAACCCGCTTTGTGGACGGCATTTCCAAGACTACAACGAGGCCTCTTCGAGGTGGTGCAGTTCCCCAATACCCAAAAGGAGGACCAGGCATAAAAATGGCATAAAAAAAACTTTCTATAAAAGTGGCATCCACAATTCGTCCATCGTTAGGGAAAGTGAGGGGCCCGGGGGGGGGGGGGCCCACGCATGTGTGGAGAAGGACTGATGCTACCACCGTGAGCGTCACCCCATCTGTCTTCCGGTTGGTTATAAAGACTTTATAACTGCCTCTTGTATGTGGTTCTTCCACTTTTCTATGAACGAGAAATTTTACCCCACCTTATCTTCCTCTATTGTTTCACTGGTTCATTCTTCTCATTATCATCTGACCATGAGGAACAAAATATTAAAAAAAGGGTTAATGAAAAATTAATAAGGAACTGTGACAGAGTATTACCTGTGTATGAAGGAAATACCTGTTGCCACAAAAGAACATCCAAAATACGTACGTACGAGAAAGTCTCAGTCTTGACATTGAGAATGAAGGCATAGCCTTCAAAATGTGTATCCAGTGTTCCATATCTCGGAAGCTCTTTAGTTGTAACAGGTTTTACTTTATATACAGACAAAAAAGGGTTAACAAAGGAAGCATTTTTGATCAATAAAAATTCAGATTCTCTGATGAGGACTTTGACTGAACTAAACAGTGATTGGTTAACATGTTAAGGATGTTTCAAGTGAAGGAAACTTTTATAAATTTTTTACTTAATTTTGAAATTGATGAAACAAGAAAATGTAATATAATTTTATTAAAAAAATGTTTTTCGGTGCATTAATTTTTTAAAAAGATTGAAAATTTTATAAAAGTCATTTAAATTGATACTGAAATATAAGCAGTCAATATCTAAGTACGGTAACTTAAAAATGCACTTTCAATATATCAGCCTAAATTCTTTGCAAAAACTTCCTGCTAATTATTTTAATGGCATTCTTGCTACTGCCCAACAAATATTGAATTTGTTTTACTTATATTCAACTCAAATTATAAATTATTTTATAACTTTAAGCTTCTAAGTACAGCAAACTATAAACATTTGTCTTGGTACAACATATTATGGTGGATTAAAAGAAATGTTTGTTACTTTTAAAATTCTACATACCATGCTGTTAAAACAGTTCAATGGATATGAATTTCATCTCCAGTTTTTATTCTTATTCTTACCACCCTGTGTTCAATTTTCATTTTTAATTTTTTTTTTTTTCCAGGATTCTTGAGTCTCGTTCTTCTTTTCTTCTACATCCGTCATTTGTTCTTCAGATTGAAAATTTTGAAATGAAGTGAAAATTAGAAGAATATAATTTTAAAATCTAGTACATATTCAGTGTTTTTATTAATATATACATGTATTAATTAAAAAAATCTTCTAGTTTGAGTTTATGAAGCAGTTTCTGTTAAGACAGTATATCGTGATGATCGCCAGCTTCGACATTTTTTCACTATCTGTGGAATGATAACGACACCTGATAGAATTCCTACTCCAAAAGAGATCAAACAGACCAGTACAATCAATCCTGAAGACACTGAAAAGAAAAAAAAACAGAAGTGAACAGTAATTCTTTTGTCTTTTAAAGTGGTTAAAACAGATTTTTTTTTTTTTTTTTTTTTTATACATAATATACAACCAAGCTGCATTATTATGGCCGCCATCTTGCTGTCCATTGCTCAAAGTGTAAGAAAATGGGAGTCTGGGACTCTGCACACTGCTGTGCAGTGACCATCTGAAACCAAAGTGAAGTTACAGGTGCCATTGTTACAAAGTGTTTTCTCTTCCAGTTTTCTCCACTATAAGTAATGCACTCATGATTGAAGACTGATTTACTGCAATACATGATAGGACAGTAGCAAGGTCCTGCTCATTCAAGGTTGAACATTAACTTATGAGCAACGAACAATACATAGCCCTCAACAGCATGTAGCACATGCCACAAGCTCACTTGGTATGTATAAAAAGTGAGGTATCTGTAGTCTGCAAACACATCAATCATTACTGCTGTAGGTAAAATGAGTGATTTGTCAAATATACAACAGAGAATGATCATTAGTTTTTAGAGAAAGGGTGGTAGCATTTCCAAAACTGTGCACCTTATGAACTGTTCGGGTACTGTATGATTAAAGTGTATCTCGACTGGACATATAGCACATTTAGCAATGTACATAATAATTTTCATTTCTGTAGGAAGCTGAATAGGACAAAAATTTGAAAGTAAAATTTCATTGTGCAAAATGTAGTGGAGAATGCAGAGATCCATTATGTGAGAAGTGAACCTCATCTGTGAAGATCATGCAGGCCAACTGACAAGTAACAGTTGAACAACTCCCTGTCCATAAGAACAAGGGGGCTGCCAGATATGTATAATAAGGACAGTACGCTTTGCATATGGGGCTACAAAGCAAACAGATTATCACTGCACCAATGGTGTTGTGACGACGTGTGTGTAATATCTTCAGTAATATTCCACACGTGCCG
>JAHWFO010020423.1:2807992-2827455 GCA_023313115.1 Rhysida immarginata
GCTAGACGCGCCCCAACAATCTGCCCTCTTTTGAAGTCGGATATGTCTCCCATTATAGCGCTCTGCACAGACAATTTGAAGCTTACTATCGAACTTTTCTACTGGAGTGACTACCAAGACCTCTGACACATGATTCATTGATATGCATACGATTAATTACCTAGCAGAAGGTTCTATTCAGCCCTGGGGGTAATCAGTGCTATTTGCGAAGGTGTTTCAGTTTCAATGCCCAAACACCTAAATACCTAAAGATATCTAAAGCACGTATTAAGAATGAGCCCTAATGCTCACACTCTTGCTCTTACTTGCAGGCTGGTTCTGGGCAAAAGATGAAGACTTCAATTCTAAAGCAATGTGTAACTAAGGTATGGCTTACCCTCGCAGACTGAAAAAACATGTTCTTAGCACCCCCCCCCCCCCACCCCATTGGACTTGAACATTTCGTTTTCACTGAACTTATTCTTTGAATTGCGTGAACTCCTTTGTTGAATTTTTTTATACATGTATCGTATTAATTCTGCTTTATTGTAAATATTGTAAATATAAATTTAGACGTATAGTTTTCTCACTAAGTTGATTCTGAGTGCTTCCTTCTTGTTGAACCCACAACTTATTTTACACGTGGTCGGTAATTTTCCTATCACACTTTACAAAGACTGTGATCTCTCCAGTACATCCATAGTGTGAAGCTTAATAGCGAATCCCCCAACCTTACTCATCACTCATCCTCAAAAGAGGAGCGACCGCTTGTGCTAAACCTGTGAAGCACGCTCTTACTACTGCTCTTGCTTATGCTCATACTAGCATAAGCAAATGCTTAGAGTAAGAGTGTGAGCATTAGCGCTCATTCTGAATATGGAATTTGTATTCAACAATGGTCTTGAAGCAAGAGCAAGAGTATGAGCATTTATTCTAAATATGGGCGTAATACTATAATTCTCTTCATCTGTCTGAGGCCAACAAAGAAGTTTACAACAATAAGTCCAAAGCCAGGGATTGTTGTGGTAAGAAAATGCTCAGTGATTGTGGTGGTAAGACAATACTCAGTCATTGTTGTGAATTAAATAAACTGAAAAATGTACAGTGCTGATTTTTTGGCTAAGTTCCAATTCCACACAATTTATAAATATAATTCGTGATGTAACGGGTAAATGGTCTAGTATTTATATGTTTAAAATGGATATTCTTTAATCAATGTGACACTGATTGAGTCTACAGTAAATGTTAAAAGTGGTCCCCCACTCTCCTGCTTGCACAGTTCGTTCCATTGAGATTTGAGCTGTGTGATCATTAAAATTCTTCCAGGTTTTATGACAATCCTTTATCCATGTTTCGGTGCAACAATAATGAGTGAATATAATGAGACTTGCCAGTTTCTATCTTTTTACTTGGTTCAAAGAATTCAGCTTAAATCATATTCTGCTTACAGCTCTCACTTTCTGCACACCTCATATTCATCCACCAATCATAACACTAATACATAAGTGAATGGACATTTGCCTTCATAATTAAATACATAACATAAAAACATTTAAATAATCTAATAGCACACAACAGTTGTTTAGTACCTGTTTTTCTTTACTTGTTTCCAAGGTAAAATATGAAATACCATTTGGTTTCTGGTTTGCAATTTTTATTATGTCTTCCCCGAGAATGCGTTTTCCAACAGCTGAAGAAAAACAATAGAGTCACATTCAAATTTATAACAGTAAAAAAGATAAACATGTAAATAAGAAAGTTAAAGCAATTAATTTTTACCTTGAGGTATTATCTCCACTGTGAAATTAGGAGAAAAATCTTGTTGATCACTGAAGAAAGTCATCCACAGATGAGGTCCAGAAGTCACCAGCACTGTCTCTAATTACAGAAAGGAAAGAACTGGTTACAGAATTCTAGTTGATACGTGAAATGTTTTATTTTATTAATTTGTTCAAGAGATTGGATTAATTGTTTGAATAAAAAGGAGTGTTGTCATTATTTACATACGGTATATTGTCGATATTACTTAATTATTCATTTACATGATAGGATACATGTTAGAGAGAAATATGTAGAATTGATTTAGTATTGAATAGTTGGAGGAAATTTAGTTTAGGGTGAAATTATAAGGCATTTTTAAATTTGGAATCTTTAGAAATTGACCATTTCTGACCAATGGACATTTCTGATTGGACAGTTTTCTAAAAATATGTTCATAATGCCAGCTATTAGTTTATTTCCCTCTGACTAGACCCTTCATTTGACTTTAGAAATTTTTCTACTATACAATGTAATTATTTTTATTTTATATTTATTTTCAATGTCACGATGAAGAAGATAGCTTTATCATTCAAATGTACATTCGTATAAATATCATATTAAACTTAGTTTAAACATTAATAGACTTTATTTATTATAAAAAAAAAATGTATCAAAAGTCTTCATCTGATTTCAAAATCCTATAGCTCCACAATTGCTGATCGGAGGTAAAATGATCTGCATTTCACTGAAAAGAAGGGAACGTCAAGTTTTGTTTCAAGGCTGCTAGAGATCTCCAAAGTGTCTCTGAGCTGCCATCAGTTTATGCCAAGGTGGCGAGCATGTGGCACAAAGCCTTTTAAAAGCACAAGTCCATAATTATCATGCAGTGCAATTTTAGTTGAACTTTTGGAACTGAAGCCTCCCCCCTTCCCCCAAAATAAATAAATAAATAAATAAATAAATAAATAAATAAACTCGAATCACAGTTGGCATAAATGAAGTGACACCAGGCATACTTCAGCAATTATGGGAGGAATTTAAATACCCAGTGGATGTGTGCTGTGCTGCCAGCAGGGGTCATATTGAACTTAAAGATACTATGTCAAAATTCTGGTTATTTTCTGAGCATTTTGCAATTTGACCCACTTCTGTAAGCTGATTTTGAAGTTGGATAAAGACTTTTGATTCACCCTGCAGATCAAATAACATCATAAAATAAAGAAACTGTTTCATAAAAACATTGTGAATGAATACCTTCAGTATTTTCTGAAGAATTTGAAAATTTTCCTAAAGAAGAAGAAGAAACGGTTTCTCCATCTTTGATTAGCAAAACATCTCTTTCTTTATTCAGAATTAACTTGTGGATTTTAACACGAAGAGTATTATTCTTAGATGTCTGTAAGAAAAAAAAAAAATTATACTGACTAAAGGAGTATATTTCAAAATTATTATTTTATGTGTTCAGAAATTTTAGAAATTACCTCAACATTCCATTTACAATCCATATAGATTTTGTTATCCAATTTCGGCAGGCTAATGTTAATGGGTGTATTCAAAGGAGATGGAATATGTTGAGGTGCACAATCATCTAAAAAATTTTAATCAATAAAAAGTTTTGTTCATAAATGGATCCTACAAATTTTTCAGGGTCAATTTTTTATTTTATGAGAAAAGCAGCTCACAAAAGAGACATTTCAATTCATCACTGTTATCGCCACACTCATTTATTCCATTACATATCCAGTCTGGATGCATACAAAAATTGTTGCTGCATCTATCGGCAGAGTTAGGGCAAGCTGGGAAAAAAAAAAAAAAGAATACTTGCGTGTAAACGCTAAATACCTTAACTGAATTTATATTTAAATTTATAAAATATAAGTAAAATTCAAGTATTTCAAATGCATAGTATATTTCTACATTATCTGTGTTTTATTTTCTTTACTTATAAAGGCAAGACAAAAATGTCTTAGTTGCAACTTCATGGTTGTGACACATTTATATGATCACTTTACAGCACATGGCCAATAAGCAAAGGCAGTAGAGCTCAAGAAGTGGGTTTAAAAGATATCTATACTCTGCCTACACATCAGTTGTTATTGACATGGGTAAAAAGAGTGATTTATCAGATCTGCAAAAGAAGATGATCACTGGCTTTTGGACCAAGGGTAGTAGCATTTCTGAAACTACGGAAATTGTGAATTATTTGTGCGCTGATGTGATTAAAGCATACCATGACTGGACAAACTGCACCATTGCCAATAGAGTTAGTGGAAACTGCAGCCCATCAAGCATCGTTGATGTGAGATAAACATCAACTGTGAAGATATGTGAGAGCTGATTGGCACGCAAAAATTGAGCAACTTATCATTCAAATGAACTGGGGGCTGCCAATTCAGAAGGACATACAGCAAACCCTCTTGCGTATGGGAACCTTAAATTTTGCAGAAATATTTTGTAAAAAAAATTCAGTTTTTCTGACAGAATAACAAAATTTATGAACCCCCTGCAATCATGCCGCCTTCAAACAGAGTCAAATCTTTTTTTTTTGAGCACTCAATATCATGCTAAAGCACAATAGCTGATCTCCAGAGTTTGCATCTTCACTATAATTATACTTCTTTTGTCATGTCTATATGTGTCATAATCAAAACGCTTTTGGCTATGGAAAAGAATATCATTGAAAGATTTCTTTTTATAAACAAAAGAAATTTTAACTTACTTTTTCGTGTATAACTTATGGAATACTGACTATCACTTTTTTTTGTATATATGATCAACATCTTTGATCCTTTACTGGATGCTTTGGCAATTCCATTTTTCCACTGCAATGAAATAGCTGGAGAATTTATGTTTCCACCATCATAAAAAAATAATTCATCCCTGAATAGAATAAAAAATCCAAATAAGATTGTGAGTAAATAGTCTTAATTTAATTTAATTTAATTTAATTTAATTTAATTTAATTTAATAGCATCTGAATACAAATTTTATTAAAGTATCCTTTAAGTTCAAAAAAGTTTTCTTATTTTGAATACTGTTTTTTCGCAAATATTCCCCGCACCCTTGTATAACCCACACCTCTGCATATCCCTTGTATTCCCCGTGGGTATCCAATATATATTCTCTTGGATTCCTGCCCCCTCCCCCCCCCCACTACCACGGATGTAAAAGAGTGGGGTATATTCGCGAAATTACGGTATATCAAATATAATAACACTAAAGTCTTATTGGAGAGTATATAAAGTATAAATAGGAATTTATGAAGTATTCATAAAGTACATATTGACTAAAAGATTCATTTAAGTCCTTTGTCATAAGGTTTATCACTATCTTAGATGGATTTCTAATTTTTCATGAACTGGAATTTCTTAATGATAATTAATATGCAAATAAAATATTTAAAATTTAATCATATTTAATCATTTTCTTGGAAAAAGGCTATGAAATTAATGTTAATTTTCTGCATAAGTTTACCATAATCTCATGTGAATAACAAAATTAATAATCTAAACAACCCACTACAGGCTGAAGCCCAACATGGGGTTCTTATAATAAAGGACAAACACAAACATCCATGCCCCAAGTGGGATTCGAATCTGCGACTTGCTGGTTGTGAGAGCGATAAGACCTGCGTCTCTTGGCCAACAAGACGATCAGCATGGCTGCTATATTCATATTGATTTTCATTACAGGAAGTCCTCGACTTACGATGATCTGCACTTATGACATTTATAAATTCCTGCCACTACTTTGGTGTTATGGCATTTATTTTGCACTTACGATAAAAAAAATTACAAAAAATGCAATCTTTTTAAAATGTATATTTTAACATCTGTACAATGTCCATGAAAAAAATTAATAAAACCAGGGCAGAAATGATGGGGGTGGGGCAACTTCAAATTAAGTAGCCTAAAACAACTTTGGTCTGATGAACTTAAAATGAAACTAGCATATAATACTGAATAATCATTACACTACATCGTTCACTTTTTTCCTCAATTTCCCCTCCACTTTTCCATCCCAATTGCTAATGCGAAAGTGAATCGAAAACAAGATGGTGACAACCATTCGCAAAAAATGCAATCACGTTTTTTTTTTTTTTTTTTTTTTTTTTACTAATTTAACAATTTCTCCTGTCTTGCTGCTGTTTGCTGATATTAATTAAACAATATAGGTACCATGTTAAATAAATATGAAATAAAATTTGATAAATATACTTTAGCCTACACAAATTCTTTATTCAAAATTAAATTCAAAAATAAAGCTTCTGTTCAAACTTCTCTAATGAGTTCGTTCAAATTAAAATTACAAAATAAGCTTTATGAATGTAATTTTTTTCCTTATACAGACATAAACATGTATTTGCGTTACTATACATGTGTTTCTCTTTCTTGGTCAGATGAATATTCAAGTAAAATTTTTTTATAAACACATGTAATGTTATAGGAAACGAGGTTAAAGATTAAAGATCCTTTCTTTCAAAATGTTACAATCAAATCAAAAAAAAAAAAGAAAGGAAATTTAACCATTAAAACTCTAAAAAAAATCTCCCAAAAAAACATATATTTTATGAAGTACACTTAGGAAAAGGAAGAAAAAGCAAAAATTAAAATTTTCATCAAAAATCATCAATTTCATGGCATGTTCATCAGATGTTACCATACTGGAAAATTAGTTCTTGAAATATCCATCTTGATACATGTGCCAAAATCAACTGTAAGTGATGTATTCGTAAAAATGGAAACATCAAGAAAGTAAAAGCACAGTAGGACAAATGGCAAGTTAAAACTTAATTAACCTCTTACCACTGCTGTTCAACAACAGACATTTTAATTCTGACTTGTATTACTATGTGTAATCAATTTATTGGGTAGGCTGAAGAAACATTCTGATTGCAGTTGTTGAACCCTGAAGAGGGTAATAAAGGAACATTACATGTCCCCAACGGCAGTGATCACTATGAGTTTCAAAATGCATCAGGCTTCATTGCTAGCAGCAGCATTGTTCTTTGAGAGTAAGAAACATGGGTATCAATGAACATGCAAATCACTCACAAGCCAAACATAACCAACATCAGTCCCAAGCAATGGATGCAATAGTGCAAAACTCACTGCCATTGGACTGTGGAACAGTGGAAACGCGTACTTTGGAATGATGAACTTCGCTTCACAATTTGACAGTCCAGCGGATGTATCAGGGTTTGGCAGATGCCTGGTGGCTACTTCATTTCAGACTGCATTGTGCCAACTGTCAAGGCAGTGGTAGACATTAATGGTGGGGGTTTCTGTGATTGAAAAATGAGCTCTGAACATTATAGACAATGCTGCAGTCCCAGTTCTCTTGCAACAATTCGTGAAAGACCGGTTTCTGTTCCAACAGGACAACTGTTCTATCCATACATAGAAGCTCGTGCAGCTATGGTTTGACGACATGGGTGTTCAGGCCTTCACAAAGCCCTGATCTAAACCTTAATGAATATCTCTGAGTTGAGTTTAGAATGCAAATTATGTGCTGGCCAAATCATCCATCTTCTGTAGCCAGTTTCACAACAACTCTCATAATACCTGGTAAGCAATGCTTACTAAGCATTTCCTTGTGACCATCTATAAAACCTGGTGGAAAGTCTTACCAAGCATATGTAGGCAGAGATGATGCAAAAGATGGACAGACATCCTATTATTATGTGACTCAACTATCTCTGATGCTGTAACAGGGAATGTCTGGATACTTTTCGCCATATAGTGTATCAGTCTGCAGTCTATAATTAAGGCAATGGATAGCACCCCTAGATATCAGGCATACTGTAAATAAAGAATGTGCACACTACCATAGCTGTTTGATGTCAAATGATCATTCAGTATAGACTGTGATTATCATTTTGAAATTGCAATATATGAGGGAGGATCAAAAAGTAATGCACACCAAATTTTTATGGAATACTAATTTGGTCCAGATGTTTAAAGTTGGCAAATTGATAGTTTCAATCTTTTGCTACAGGCAGCAATGGTTTGATCAGATGTCACCCTAGTAGAAGGACCAATGATTACTGAATAAAGATGGCATGTGATTCTGATTGTCTGGACCAAAGCACCCTCTCCAGGTAGTGCAGATTCTTTGAAAGAAGGTCAAGAAAAAATTGAGGAATTTGGCTGGAAGGTGCTCAAACATCCAACCAATGGTCCAGACCTCACATCATCTGACTATCACCTCTTCGGATCAATGAAAAAATTCTTAGAGGGCAAAGCTTTGGTTCGAAGAGGCAAAATCAGTTGTGCATAGATGCCAAAAACAGAGTTTTATGAATGAGACTACTGAATCTGATGCCACGATAGGAGAAATGTGTCCAGACACATGGTGCATATGTCGAAACATAGGTAAAACTTGCAGCTTTCTTGTGCATTGTTTCGTTTTTGCTTATTATTAAAAATGTTGCTACAAAAAATTGTTGTGCATTACTTTTCGATCCTCCCTCATTAATGATCTATAATACAACAAATGATCTAATCAAATTTAATATTTTCCAGAATGTTATTATGACTTACTGAGGTGGAGTCTTATCTGAAGATACGGTTATTTCAATATAAGATGGATCAGTCAAAGGAAATTCAATAAGCCATACACAATGCAATGAATTCTTCGTAATATTAAACACAAATCCACTACTATTGAAATAGTTACCACAAGCTACAAAGAAAAAGCTAGAATTAAAGTAGGAAAATAAAAATCTTAAAATAAAATGTCGAAAAAAATTGTTTTAAAAAATGCCTCTTTTTCTTTAACTTAAACTATCATAATGGAGGTTGAAAAGAAAAATTGACAGCACTGCCAGACTGTATTTCACTTCCTTGTTATCCATGAACATTCAACAGCTTTCCAAAATCATTAAGAAAATTGAAATCTGATAGTAACAACGCTATGGCTTTTTTTTTTTATTATTACAGTCGAACCCACATATAGCGAATAAGCGGTTATAGCGAAGTTAATTGAAAGCCCCAACTACAAGTTCATTGAAACTGCACAAATTTTCTTCAGTTATAATGAAATTTGATATAATGAAAATAGGTATATAACGAATCATTTTTTTGGGCAATCACACAACTTTTGTTTGGATATAGCAAATTTAGAAAAATAAACATTTTTTCGTGTCTCAATTTGGCACTGGGTTAGTACGCTCAGTGGAGCAGAAAATGAGGAATACAGTAGTAAAGAAAAAGAAAATAGGAAGGACTTGTTGTGGGAATACTGCTATTGCCTAGTAACACTTGCATTCCACATGTACACGTATCTTCTACAAGTGGAAACGATGGCAAAATTAAAATTATTGATGAAAATAGGAAAGGAAATTCCACATCCTCGATTCTAACTTAAACATCTGAGGTGTGGCATAGGATAAACCTTTACCGACTATTCTTGAGTTGTTCCTTAAAAAGAAAATGTTTAAATCTCGACACCAAAATTAAGATCATAAAGAAAATACAGCCATAGCCAAAAGTATTGAGTTCCCATGAGATTTTTCAGTCTTTTAGGAAGCATCAATTTCGTTTCTTTTAGGCATATTGTATTAAAAACATTGATAATAATATGTAAAAACAACAAAAGTACACTAGATTACTGCATGTTTACGCAACGAACGAAAATAGCGAATGGATAACAAATCGAAAAAATGTTGAAATGGCTAACTTTACTGGAACAGATGGTTTATTTCTAGCAACTTTGTGGATCATTATTCTTTACATAACGAAGGGTTATTATTTAAACAATGGGCTTTGTTTTCTGCAATATTTATAGAGCGCTCAATAATTTTGGCCAGGACTGTAGAAACTGGGAAGGAGAGAAAGGGACATACAGTTATGTTATTATTAAAAAACATTGAAAAGGCATGCAATTGAGTGTCAGATATAATGAAATCCACTTTAAATATAAAATAATTGCTATATCCACTATACGTTTATAAGAAATATGATTATAATGAACAAATTTGCATATATTTAAATATTTGTTATAAGTGGCTTTGACTGTATTTTCTTTAGTTTTTTTTATAATATATTTTTTCATAGTGGAATTCATAGCTGGAATTCATAGTGGATAATCAAACTGATGCATTTCAGATATCAAGTGTGAGGAAAATAAGACATGAAAATTTGAACATTCTCCAATTAATAAGAGAAAAGGAAAAGCTATATCATCAATGCATAGAATCGATGAATTTGTAACGATGCATAGAATTCCTGTTGTTCAGGCTTTTCTCAGAATTGACAGTTCTTAGAACTTAACTATTGAAAATCTTTTAAAATGAGCAGTAACTGAAGATAATGGAGAGTTAGTAGACAATTGAGAAACTGAGTAATTGGTGAGTGACCAAGTGGTCATCGAAGTTCCCAGACGGCCCTTTGACAATGCAAATGTGTCAACAGAATTAACAGCAGCTGCTAGACTGCACAAATTGATGAATGCCCAAGTTTTGTTTCAAGACATAAACTCAGTATAGCAGAAGGTACGTGAATAAATAGGACAATGTATATCGAAGAGGCAAAGTAGTTACAGGTTTCTTCCTTGAGCTCCCTAAAGGGATTGGTGAAATTTTGTGTATTTGTTTGTCTGTTTGGAAAGGAAAAAGAAAGAGAAAAAACGAGTATTGGTCAGAGAAACTCTGCAGCTAAAAGACAAAAAGCTATCCAGGCGTCGGAAACATCTGAACAATGGGAGCTTTTTCTAGAGCAGGAAGGTATAAGAGCTTCATGTCAAGGGCAAGGGAATCTTCGAAGGAAAGATAGGTCTAAAGTATCACAACCAGACTTAGAAAATCCTCCAGCAAGAATATAGACAAATCTGCAGAATAAAAGTAAAAGAAGGAAAAGAAAAACAAAATATAAAATTATAACATAAAAAAACCCAAAGCAACAAAAGCAAAATAATAAAATATAAAAGCACTAGAAAATGCAAAACACAAAACGGATGTAGAGAAAACAGAAAAATAAAGCAATTTAGAAAAAAAAAGTATAAAATCCCATGGATAAATAAATAAAAAGACCAAAGTGGATTGGCAATGGGCATCACGATGGAATGCATTATTGAATGTTCTCCCCTTTCTTGAAAAAAAAAAAAATTATGTGTATGTAAATACTTATTGGAAACCAGTTCTTCCAAATTTTGGTAAAATTGCATCTTGTACATGCACTTTGTGAATTCAAGAACTAATCTTGATATATTTTGCATATCTAGAGCTTACCAAGTTAGCGTAATACACTATAGTCTATCCAGCCTTAGTTTGCGCAAAATATAATGGACATTTCAATTGTTATGTATTGTTTAATTTTTGTTGTAATAACGTCCAACAATTGAAACGGCCATCACGTTTCGCGCAAACTTAGGCTGGATGGACTATAATAGTATTTTTTATTTTTTTGCTTACATTCACTATTTTAATCAGGTGTCTTTATTGTCTTTTCAGAAATAGCTTTGCATGGGCCATCTTCAGTTTCTGAATGAGTGTTCAGTATATGTTATCAATGTAAATGAATTCATGGTCTTCTTCTGAACATATTTCAACTAAAACAGACTCTGATCCTATGGCAAAAATCTCGAGTCTTCAGATTTGGGAGAAAACAAGCCTGTGGGTCAGCAACACCGACCTACATGATAGATCTTAGTCAAAATTTCGTGCATAGTCTGTAGGCTTTTTTCTTATATTTTTATTGATCACACGCATAGAAATGCATCATATAGATGGAACCAGCGTGAATACAAACATGAGCAATTTCTGTCATGTATGAAGTAATTCACAAGTAACTGCCAAGATTTTATTCTATTTATAATATTCTTTACTTATTGCTTCATTTTTCTCCATGTTGCTAGATGACTAGATGGACTTAAGGATGATACTATAAATTGGGCAAAATAATAGTAAAGACTCATCGCATGCATTTTAAGAGTTGCATGATTGAGTCTTAATACATCCAAAGTCCAACCTCACTTTAACAAATTCCTAGGGACTCAGAAAAATATTTGTTAAATTGAATTTCGTTAAACTGAGGTTCAACTGCAATTACAATTCAGATATTGGGTGTCCCAAAAATGAGCGACGATTTGAAAAATCAATTAACAAAAAAATGGAAGGCGGTAGAAATGTACGGTTTGCTGGGTTCTGGTTAGGAAACCAGAGAATTTATTCGCACCAAGTTTCAAAATAAATTAAAAGTTCATCAACAGATGACACAGCTGATGGGGAAACACTATAAAACAATGTTTTCGAAATTACGACCATTTGCAGTAAAAACAATAACGTGGTGCAATCTGAGCGCAAAATTCGCAGACGTGCAAAAATTACAGTTGGAATGCTGAGCGAGGTATAGAATACCGATCTGACGTTACAGAATGCATAGAGAATAGCAGCGCCATCTGTATTTATTAACAAACTTTGTAATTAATTTTGAAACATGGTGCGAATAAATTCCCTGGTTTCCTAAGCAGAATGCAGCAAACCGTACATTTCTAACGCCTTCCGTTTTTCATTAACTGATTTTTTAAATCATCACCCACTTTTGGAACACCTGGTAAGTGGTCTTCTTACTTATATTCCCACAAATGGCAGACCGCACCTTCAGTGAATCAGTTTTCTATGGTCAAATTGCACAATAACATAAAAAGACACAAAAGAATGGTAGAGAGGATAATAAAGGACAAACCACATGGCACAGAGAAATATTTTACATTTAGGTGGACCAGATCTAAGAACAAGATGAAGAATGCTAAGGCCAGCCATCAATATAACAAAGATAAAAACAGTGGACTGTACATTACATGATCAAAGGAGTTGGGACACCCCTGTGAACACCTGGGGTATTCCTCCTGGACTGGACTGGGCCCGCTCATCAAGGTGGACAGAAACCTCAATGCTGATGGCTACAGGACCATTCTGGATAATGGTGCACTTCCAGTGCTGTGGGAACACTTCGGTGACGGGCCCTTCCTCTTCCAGCACGACAATGCGCCTTGCCACAAAGCAAGATCCATATCCGACTGGTTTGACGAGATGCGGGTTGAAGAACTGGATTGGCCCGTCCAGAGTCCTGATCTTAACCCCATCAAACATCTTTGGAACGAATTGGAACGATGTGTGAGATCCAGGATGGTTTGCCCTACATCTGTCCAGGAACTGAACACGACACTCCTCGAGGAATGTCGACAGTATGCCACGTAGGGTGGAGGCAGTGATAGCAGCTCGGGGTGGTCCTACACACAACTGATTGAAGCTTTTTGCAGCTTTACGGTAGAGCAACAGGTGTCCCAACTCCTTTGATCATGTAATGTATAAATGATATGTTAACTATCTTTTATTTCTTAAGCATTTCAGTATATTATGCTATCATCATGTAGTAAACAACTAAAAAAATAATCATAGCATTACAAAGAATATTTATACAACGTAAGTGAAGTGAAATGTCCACCAATCATAATGCTCTGACTGATGGATTACAAAGCCAAAATAGGATAACAAACAACCACATCAGACCTAACAGAGAACAGTAATGATGTCACTCTTATTGGCAGTGACTTTCTCAAACAAGACTGGTTTAGTGAGTAGTGCCTTTTTATGTTTTATTATTATTATGATTTCTGCTTTGCTTATATAGTCCAGTATTTTTTATTCCTTTATATCAACTAATGCTGCACGTCCACTGGCAGAAATAACCTAGTTATTTAAGTTCTTGATCTTTAATATCTAGGTTATCTGCGGGTGTCCATTACAAAAGATCCCAGTTATAAAGAAAACCTGGTTATTTAACCTAGACAAAAAAGGTTAAGGAAAACTATCTTAGTTATTAACGTCATAACTGAGACAAATGAGTCATAACCGTGATCTTTTCAACTTTGTTTAAAATGGCGGCAGATTCCCTCGCTTCGCTTACAGACAAAAATTTTGCTAGGACCCTATTTTATTGCGTGTTTAGAAATGAATAAAGCAAAAAAAATCATAAATTCATCACCGGGCTTCTTGCATATTACGGGCCGAAGACATTTTTCTTAGTTTTATCGCTATTGAAAACATCGTAAGCCGCCGACAGCCCACTTCGATCAAAGGCGCCATGACGTCACAAAATGGACAATATGCCGAGGCTGACGTGAGAACATTAAAAACATCGTCATAATAAAATAGTTCTTTTCCTCTGCAGTGCATACCACAAAAGGTTTAAGTTTTTTAAAAAACCTGAATCTTTAAGTTCTAGAACTTAAATAACTAGGATATTTTTGGCAGTGGACGCATAGCATAATTGTGTAATACTAAGCAGCATGGAGATTATCCAGTTATTTCGTTATCAGCATTGTGCACCAAGAACAATATGTTGAGAAGAAGGTATTGAGTAAATTATGCACATGTGGCTTTAAAAAAAAGTCCAGAAATTCTTCTTTACATATAATGAATTGGAAAATTTTTCAACTGGTATAAATTATAAATGTTATAAATTAGATTCGAATTTTAAGGGTAGATAGGTGTGCAGTTTATACAAGAATATAGGGTATATTCAAAAAAAATAATGGTATATAAATTTTCTTATTGAAGAGACCTTAAATAATAAATTATTATAAATCTGTTACTACTTGGAACAAAATAATACAGACCTAAGCCAGTGAGATTGAGAGAGAATCCTTTTCCCAAATTCTCACTGTTCTCATTGTTGTTATTTATTGGAGATGACCACTTCAATTTCAGTGACTGAGCTCTAAAAATTAGATCATCTGGAAGTGATGTTCCTGATATGTCAAACAATTCTGAATTGGTATCATAAATGGTAAGATTATGTCCAAGTTGTAAATCAATATCATTAAAGCGTATGTGTGTAAAATCTGTTGGTGAATTAATATCCATTTCATAGAAAGCATTTTCAGGATATTGATTTGGATAGTAAGGTGATGTTAGTACATAGATTTCATCTGGCTTCATTGTTAATTTTCTGGAAAATTCTGAAATTATTAAATAAAAACATTTCTGAGAAAATTCATATTTCTGAGGGGGAATATACAGGGTAAATCAAAACGAATGCTCCAATGTCATATGTGTACTACGCAAAATGTTATCAATGTATTCCTTCAAAATATACACTACATGATCAAAGGAGTTGGGACACCCCTGTGAACACCTGGGGTATTCCTCCTAGACTGGACTGGGCCCGCTCATCAAGGTGGACAGAAACCTCAATGTTGATGGCTACAGGACCATTCTGGATAACGGGGCACTTTCAGCGCTGTGGGAACACTTCGATGACTGGCCGTTCCTCTTCCAGCACGACAATGCACCTTGCCACAAAGCAAGATCCATATCCGACTGGTTTGACGAGATTCGGGTTGAAGAACTGGATTGGCCCGCCCAGAGCCCTGATCTCAACCCCATTGAACATCTTTGGGACAAATTGGAACGGCGTGTGAGATCCAGGATGGTTTGCCCTACATCTGTCCAGGAACTGACCACGACACTCCTCAAGGAATGGAGGTCAATACCTGTGGACACATACCGTAAATTTGTGGACAGTATGCCATGTAGGGTGGAGGCAGTGATAGCAGCTTGGGGTGGTCCTACACACTACTGATTGAAGCTTTTTGCGGCTTTACGGTAGAGCAACAGGTGTCCCAACTCCTTTGATCATGTAGTGTACATACCTGCAGAGGTAATATAATCAAGTTTTGAATGTAGTCCTCACAAATGTTCGATAAGTGCTCCTTTTGTTATACAGCATATATCAAGTCAGAAATGTAATTCTTGCCAAACTTTGTGCAGCATGTCTGCATCAATGCTGGCGATAGTAGCTGTGATACGGGCTTTCAAATCAGTCATGGTCGTTGGAATATTAACATTATAAACTACATATTATTCAAAATTTGATTATATTACCTCTGAATGTATGTATATTTTGAATGAATACATTGATTACATTTTGCTTAGTACACCTATGAAATTGGAGCATTCGTTTTGACTTACTCTGTATATAATACTTGAATGCTTAAATAATAATTTTTGGAAGAGTTATGTTATGCAGATGCATCCAAAGAATGTAAGAGAGAGAACACAGGGCCAATTTAAGTGATATATCTTTACTGCCAAGGCATTTCAGTTTTACACTATCATCATGGGCTAAACAGCTAGAAAATGATGGCTGACAATGCATTGAATATGCAGGGTATTTCAAATAAAAGTGTAATGGCCAAATATCTAGAGAAATACACATCGAATACCAAAACCAAAACCAAAAAATAGGTGTTTAATATTTTTAAAAATGCTACCCAATGATCCCAAACTTGTCCGCCCAACCCTATCCCCTGCGGGTGGGGTGGGGAGCAACTTTGAAATTTCAAATGGGAACCCCTATTTTCAATGATATTTTCAGATTGTGCACAAGATTTGAAATGTTTTATTCTCTGGTGTTTTTTCAATTGATCCAACCATTCAGGAGATAAGAGGACATGAAAGTGTGGAACTTTAAAAGTTTTGAACCCAATTTTATCGATGAAGACAAAGACATAGAGAGTTGGTCTTACAGACATTCCTATTCTACTTTTTTATGGTCTTTAAGAATCTGAAGTCAGAATTTCAAAAATCCAAAATTTTTTAATACACATGCGACTCTGCCTCCATAGGACTGCTTCCCCCAATACTTTGCTTGTGCACTAAAAAAATTTTAATTTTTGAACTTCTGACTTCGGATTCTTAAAGACCATCAAAAAGTAGAATAGGAATGTCTGTAAGGCCCACTCTCTATCTCTTTGTCTTCATTGATAAAATTGGGTTTAAAACTTTAAAAGTTCCACACATTCAGTGCCTCTATCTCCAAAACGGTTGGATCAATTGAATAAAACACCAACAATAAAACATTTCTTAAATGTTGTGTACAATCTGAAACATTTCTATTTAAGATTTCAAAGTTGTCCCCTCTCCCCCTAAGGGTAGGGGGTCGGGTTTGGTATCATTGCATAGCTTTTTGAAAATATTAAACACGTGTTTTTTTGTTTTTTTTCGATCCAGTGCGTATTTCTCCAGATATTTGGCCAATACACTTTATTTGAAACACCCTGTATATACAATGGGTTCAGAGTGTTCACCTATCAGATGATGGATTATGTCACAAGTTTCAATTATATGATTGGTGCACACTCTGATACTATTGTGTATACAGACTGCTCGGAAAATATCTGGTAAAATTTTAAAGGGTGGTAGAGGGGACCAAATAAGTGTTTTCCGTCATAGAATGTGTATCCGGAAATGATGCGTTTAAGCATGGCAGTTGGTGTCTGGGATTAAAAGGGTTATTTCCTGGCTGGGATTTACAACAACATGCATCGCTTTGCAAACGCAGAGCCTGCAAATACCTATAACCTAACCTAGCTTAACCCACATCACATCTACTAGCATTGAGAGATCCACTTTCGCAAATCTGGTGGTGCACACGTACAAACGTTTGTCAATTCGGCAGTTGTCTTGTCAGGAATCGCTCCCTGTAAAGTCTCTGTTAAGTTAGTCCATTTCTGTTTGCTGCCCCCATATGTGATATGGATATATGCAAGCTCTGCGTTTGTAAATCAATACATGCTGTCTTAAATCCCAGTGGGGAAATGATGCCTTTACTCCCAGTCATTGACTGTCGCACTTAAATGCGTCATTTCCAGACACACATTCTATGACGGTATATGATTATTTGGATCCCCTCTACTACCCTTTAAAATTTTACCAGATGTTTTCTGAGCACTCTGTATATTTTAATGTATTTTCAGCACTCATTGTGTAGTTTTAGCCTGTGATTGAAACGTGTCAGCAATAAAGATAGTTACCTTATTGCTTAAATTAGTCCTATGTTTTCTCAATTATGATATCTTATTGTACAATGTTAGACTGTATGGATATTATCAAAGAATCATAGACAAAAGATATACATATCCAAA
Source organism: Rhysida immarginata (assembly GCA_023313115.1). Classification (NCBI taxonomy): domain Eukaryota; kingdom Metazoa; phylum Arthropoda; class Chilopoda; order Scolopendromorpha; family Scolopendridae; genus Rhysida; species Rhysida immarginata. The sequence continues at coordinate 2,825,663 of JAHWFO010020423.1, forward strand.
AAAATTTTTAAATTTAAAGTATAATTTTCTATAAAATTGTCTAGTATCCATCTTCTTATTTAGAAGCATTTGGAGGAATTGGTCATCATAATTTTAATTTTACCATAAGAGTACTTATGAAAGTTGAAAACGTTAAAATTAAATAAAGCTTTAAAATTACCTGATGAAGGAAGAGTTTCATAAGATGCTTCAACTGTTGACAATGATGGACTCGAATCATAATGCTTACAAACATACAAGAAGAAAATTCCTTTTTCTGCATCAACATTAATTGTGTAAGAACTTAACTGTGGTTTTGTAAATGTTTTAAGTAATTTGGCTGATTCAGCCATTCCTTCATATATGTAGGCAACTTCTTTTTGATCTTCTGTCAAATTCAATCTAGTGATGGTGAAAGCAATGACATCTAAATATTCAGGGAGAAAAATTCAAAGAGGTTTAAAAATAAAAATATAAAAAAAAATAAAGAAACCATGTTATTAATGAGAATGATTACAGACCACTGTTAAGTTGGGTAAATGACTCAAGAACTGATTTGTTACTGATCATATTGCTGTAAGAACAGAAGAATGCACTCAACACTTCTGTTATGGCATTTTATTCATAAAAATTTTACAAGTCAGCATTCTCTCCAGGCTCTTTTATTTTTAGTGACCACTCAGCTACTTTATCTTATCTAAGGCGTCATCGTACTTCTTATTTTTATTTTTGGACCTGACACCAATTCTCCTTAAGCTGAAACCAAGCCAATATGCTGTAGGCCCGCCTTTTGGTCTTATGACCCTAAATATTTGGAGAAAATCCCTTATCGTTTTGTTTATTTTTGAGAGCAACTGAAATTCAATTCATTCTATCGGCAATATCTTTCTGAATTTTCACGATATTTGCTTGAGCTTTTTATAAGAGTAACTCTATACATCTGGCTAATAAATTATGCAAAAGACATTTTGGTAATGCTTACACATGCGCAGTTAAACATTATTTAGTAAAAATTCTCATATTTCAAATATTTAATATTTTTATATTCTGATTGCTGGGTGTAGTCTCTCCTGTAGTTTGTCATGTTTCCTGAAAATAGTATTGGATTGGGTTGAAAACTGTGGATGGTTTAAACAAAAAACTTATGAAAAAATTTGATTTTATTTCATTTTAAAGAAATATTTATATCTCCATGAATATTTATGCTATTCTCATACAAATGAATACAGATAAGTAAAAGAAGCCTCATGATCATATACTAGAGCTACAATGCATTTCAAGCATTAATTTTTCAGGGTGATCGTAAACATTATTTTTTTTGTTCAATTTGTTACTGGTTCCTATTTGCTTTTGGGACAAAATCTTCACTGAAATATATGAGTTATAACATGCTCTTTACATCTCTGAAGTTTCGGGATAATTTGTCAAGTATTTTTCTAGATATTTGACAAAATGTCTATAGGTGTTCATATTATTTTGTCCAAACCCTATATAGGTATGTACCGTAAAATCTTGAATTAAGGCCGGGTATTCAACACGCCAGTCTCGAATAAAGGCTGGGTGGGGTAAAAATAGTTTAAGCACCGGGCCTGATTGTTTTTCGGGTTATTCGTATAAATTCCAGTGGTAATCATAAAAATTCTGGTGCTTTTTGTTCCCATTTATTGTGAATAGCCATTAATACCAGGTCTTAAATAAACACTGAGTCTCAATTAATTGCCCGGGGGGGGGGGGGGGGGGGAAAAGCACCAGAATTTTCACCAGTACCACTGGAAATTATTTAAATAACCCGAAAAACAATCAGGCCCGGTGCG
>JAHWFO010020423.1:2827555-2892943 GCA_023313115.1 Rhysida immarginata
AAAAAAAAAGCCAGGTATGTGTTCCAGGTCTGTGCCATGATTTGTTATATAGCATTTAGCTATGCAGCTGACTTTCCAGGAACAAATCTCATCCGTATAGCAAGGTGTGAGTATAATATACAGGGTGATGCATAAGTAATTGCATTGGTTTGAAAAATTCAAAACCTTTATTATTTTCTTTTCTTCTTTCCAGTACTTGTAAAGGACATATGGGAAAACTCATCATGACTTATGCACCACCATGAATATCACCATTTTCAAATCAAAAGATCACTGGCAACTTAATCCCATGACAGTAAGGTTTCTAGCCATGATGTCCATCGCTAATAGGAGAGACAAATGCAAACACTCATTCCCAAAAGTGAAATTCAAATTCATGATATGATGGACTCAAGAGACTACAAGGACCGAATCCAGGATGTCTCAGCTACCAGAGGCATAATGTAATAATTCATGAAGATCTGGAGTAATTTCAATATTTTTTTTTTGTTTAGGAAGATTTTATCTATTTCAAAATTGTGTTTAAAATTGAGAGAAAATTAAAATTTTTAAATTAGACTAAACATTTAATTTATCTAATAGCTTTTTTAAATGCTTCATATTCCATTCATCCAGCTTTAAAAAATATTCTCTTACTTTTATTTTGCAATCTTGGTTTGATTCGCCATGTATAATTTCCTGGTGAGACAGAATGTAAATGAAGAGAATCTTGCGCAACATGACTAAAAAATTCGTTTCCTATTCAGAAAGTAGAATTTAAAACTTTATGAACTTGTGTACAAGATAATGCAACATATTAAAAAGAAAAAAAATACCAACCTGGCAATATACTTTTAATAAACATAGTAGAAGCAACATCAGTAAAATTTCTTGCCGTAACAATAACTTCATTTGATGAAGAAACAATTGGAAATGTTTCTTGTTGAGAATGACTACAATAAAGTTCGTCTTCCGCATTCAGTAGTTTATCAAAGAAACATAGTTCATAATTTACAGGATTTAACGTACCAAATGTAATTCCATATAAAATACTAATCTAAAATTGAATAATTAATAATATATGAAGAATTTATTTTGATATCCACAACTCATAAAACTCTATTTTCAAATATCTAGAATCAATAGCTTTCAAAAAAAATAAAAAATAAAAAATGGCTAATATGGGCTCTGAAACACCCTGTATAATAATGTACATCCTAAAATTAGGCATTTGAAAAAATATCACAAGACTATCTATATCTTGGGAATCATCATATAACAGATTGCAAATGTATAAAATGATATGAACATTTTATACATTTGCAAACACGTATGCAAGGTATACTGCAATAAGATATCCATAGCTTGCTTGAGTTACTTTGAGAAAAAAAAAAAAAAAAATCTAAATCAAAATCCAATTAAAAGTGTCTCAATTATTAAAATATAAATTTTGGCTAATTTTATTATATGTGATCAAAATTTTCTGTGTTTTCTATTCCTCTTTTATCTTTTTTGGTGTCAAAGATGCTAAATAACGATTGTATTTATTCAAAATTTAACCTAGCTGGAGATCAGTCTACTGAGTAAAGGGACAAACAAACATTCATGCCCTAAGTGGAATTTGGACCTGGGACTCACTCGTTTTGAGAGAGAGAGAGAAGACCTGTGCATTAGCACTCTTGATCACCATGTGATTACAGCACGTTCTGAATTAATATTATACCGGGTGTTCAATTTATCTGAAGACATTGAAATATCTCAAGAATCACACATCGGATCAAAAAAAGTGTGGGATGAAAAATGTTCGTCTCGAAGGGGGACATCTAATGATACCAAACTCGACCCCCCCACCCCCACCTCTATTACATCCAAAATATTTGTTATATCATCAAATATTTTTTGGAGAAGATAAACAGGTAGTTATTTGTTGAAGTTCATTCATTAAAGGAGGTGGGTGAGGGAGGAGTTAAAAAATTTAAAAGGGAACCCCCATTTTTTATTGCAGATTCAGATTCTCCAGAAAAAAATTACCCCAATTTCACCTACGATTCGAGTCATTTCGGTCACAGATGGCACTGTAATCGACAAAAATCAAAATGGGTAAAAAATCGTTGAAAAATGGCGATATCTGAAGAAATAGGGTGGACAATTAAGGTGTCATTAAGTAGCATTTGTAAGAATATCAAAAACATTTAATTTTATTTTGCTGATCTGATACCTATTTCTTGAGATATCACCATTTTTCAACGATTTTTTACCGATTTTGATTTTTGTCGATTACAGCGCCATCTGTTACCGAAATGACTCAAATCGTAGTTCAAATTGGGGTAATTTTTTCTGGAGAATCCGAATCTGCAATAAAAAATGGGGGTTCCCATTTAAATTTTTTAACTCCTCCCTCCCCTACCTCCAGGGGGTGTGGGTGGGGGGGGGTCGAGTTTGGTATCATTAGATGTCCCCCTTCTAGACGAATATTTTTCATTCCACACTTTTTTGATCCGATGTGTGGTTCTCAAGATATTTCAATGTCTTCAGATAAATTGAACACCCGGTATATGATTTACTTAAAAGATGAATTGTCACATTTGACTTATCAATCAGAACATTGCTGCAAATTTCTGTGGGACAAAGTGAATTGATTATAAAAATGAACCTAATTTATTAAATTAAATATTTGGTGTTTCTGGCTGAGATCAAACTACAAGTCTTTGCTTACCTACCGCTCTTACCAATTGAGCTATTGCGGATATATGTAAGGTGGTTCTGCTTCAATGTATTTTATAAACTCCTGTGAATCACATTATAGCGAGAAGGCAGATCATTGGTGCAGAGGTGTTCACGATCAGTTGGTAAGAGCAGTGAAACATAACTCACAGGCATAGTACCTGGTTCATTCCCACTATGGTGGAATTTTTCCTTTCATTTATTACTTTATATGGCTTAAATTGCAATCAGTAGATTCAATTGCTTAGCCACCAAGATCACTTCATAATATGGCTCATAGGCTGCAACAGTAGCACATCTCAAAAAGTTTCATAAACAAGTTAACCCGTAAAGAATAGGTGCTGGCACCATGATATCTCATATAAAAAATGTGAAAGATTTACCATATTTTCTGGACTATAAATCACTTTTTTCCCCTAAAATTTGGGCTTCTGCAGGGTCCTGCAACAAATACAGTAATTGCAACTTATATATGAAATTTAAATGAAAATTCAAATGTTTTTGTCTTGATATGTTTAAAAATATCAGTTATTAACCAACACTGTGAAAATGCACAACAACATCCCTTAACCTCCTTGGCTGATATTAAGACTGGTCACGTTCATGTTCCGCATTTATTACCGTCAGCTCTAGCTAATGTGTAAGTAATTTGTCTTACTTTTTTAACTTATTAATTGCTACTTCCACACAAAAAAAGAGTCGCCAATCTACTGTGCTGCCCAACTTCGCCACTAGGTGGCCATTTTGAATCGCTGCTAAGAAAACCTAATAAAGCTAAGAGATTGTAGAGAGTTTATCATTCATTACTAATCAGGTTTACAGTCCGTCCCAAAAGTTCATAGACATCAATACAATGCTTGTATCAAAGGAACAAAAAGAAATACGACTGAGTTCAAATAGGTTTATTATTAAACACATACAACTTGTATTTAACCAAAACAGAAATGACAATAAACTTACATTAGCGTATTGTTATAGAAAATAAATGAAAAGAGCACTGTCCCAAAAATATATAGAATGCATGGGAATCTCAAATTTACAAGAAAACACTTGGGTCTCAAAAGCATATCGATTTTCCGTTGTTTCGTATGACATCATATACACGATTTTCCATAGAAAGAATCAAAGTTTGTAACGTTTTAGGATCTAAATTGTACCAAGCATACTCAATCAATGTTTTGAGTTCACTGATTGATGAATACTGACGCATAAACTTCCCGAGATAAAATGCTCCACACATTCTCAATGGGGTTCAGGTCAGGACTCATCAGTAGCCAGTCAAGAACAGATACATTTTTTCTATTTTGGTAGTCTTTTGTAGCATTGGATGTATGGATGCATGAGTTATCATGCTCGAAAAATCCAATTCTTTCCTCCCAAAATTTCACTGTACGGAATCAAATGATTTGTAGTGTCTCTATATACTTTTCTGAGTTTTGTCGTCCATCTAAAAATGCTAAGGACGCTTGACCATTATATAAAAAGGCCGCCCCCACATCATCACCGATCCACCACCTTGTTGTCTGCTGACAAATGTTTGGGGCTCTTTCCTTAAATCATGCCAGTAGCTTGCATATCCATCAGGACCATCCAGATTCCATTTTTTTTCATCACTGAACAGCACACTCAGCCATTTATCACCACAAGACATGTGCTGACGAGCCCACTGCGACCTCTTCTTTTGGTGAAGCTTTGTGAGTGGCGGATTACGTCTCATTTTCTTGTGAATAAGGTAACCATCTTCTTTAATACGTCTGTGAACTGTATTCTTTGATATATGCAAATGTGAACTAACAGTGATGTTACGTATGGACATTTTCTGGGAGGAAGCCATTCTCAGTATCCGTCTTTCATCATGAGAGCTTGTCACACATGGTCTTCCTGAACGATGTTTTGGTTGTGTAGCTCTGTACGAGCTAGAACTCGGTAAATAATGCTTTTAGAACGGTTTAACACATTGGAAATGTCACGAACAGATTCACCCTGCGATTTTAAGCTGAATATTCTGGCAACCTCATCAGCTGTTAGCTGGAAAGCTCTAGGCATTTCGTTGATGAGTAAAATGTCGCTCTTGAGCCATTTCACAGCATATTTATACATCCCAAACCTTGCATCATGACTAAATATTTACATATTGCATAAAATTATGTTGTTCTATAAACTTTTGGGACACAGCATTTTCAATGGTTTATCATAAACATTTTCAATGCTTTTGTGAAAAGTAAAATTTTTGTCATGTTTGCGTATTATCAACTTGCACATGCTTTCATTCAAAACCCAAAAACTTTCCATAACATCATTGACGTCATAGTGACGTAATCAGCAAAACATTGATGTCTATAAACTTTTGGGAAGGACTGTATTTAGGAATTATAGAAATTAAAGGATTATTTCTGGTAAATAAATTGTAAAATGGTCTAGGAAAGTTTTATTTGTTAGGGCATATAATGCGATTTATACATCAAATGCGACTTATGTATTGGTTTTTCACGATTTCTCTTGAATTTTCGCTAGTGAACCTACACTACTGTTTATAAAAATAGCAACATCCTGATGGAATGGTCTAATCCATATGCAATTTGCAATATTTGCATACAATGGGTCAGAGTATAAATGATTAGATTTTCAGAGTAATTGCTTGAAAGAACACCATGCCTCGATGACGACGAAGGGTACCATATCAACAGCTGACAGACTTTGAAAGAGGACGCATAATTGGTCTGCGTGAAGCGGGATGGTCGTATCGTGACATTGCTGCTCGTGTAGGACGTAATGCAACGACAATTATGCATGCATGGAGGCAGTGGAGCGAAGAGAACAGGGCACACCGAAGACCAGGCTCAGGACGACCCAGCACGACGACACCGCGAGATGACAGACACCTCTATCGCATGTGCGTAGCAGATTGTACAGCCACTTCCACAGTGTTAGCACAACAGTGGGGTGCTACAGTAGGCAGGACAATGTCTGCTAGCACTGTACGATGCCGTTTGATTTCCAGAGGATTGATGGCACGAGTACCATTGTTGCGGATTCCTTTGACTCAAAACCACCGGTGCCTCAGGTTGCAATGGGCCCATCAACACCAACAGTGGGAAGCTGAATGGCAACAAGTTGTGTTTTCGGAGGAGTCAAGGTTTAACTTGCAGCACCATGACGGCAGGATACGAGTCAGAAGACATTGTGGCGAGCGCGGCCTTCCAGAATGCATCCTGCAGCGTCATTCAGGACAAACGCCAGGGGTGATGGTGTGGGGTGCAATCAGTTACCATGGCCGTTCCCGTCTGATCAGAATCCATGGCAATCTGAACAGTGACCGGTACATCAGGGAAGTTGTGCAACCCGAGGTCATCCCCTTCCTGCAGAACCTTCCAGGCGCTGTATTCCAACAGGACAATGCCCGACCGTATGTGGCCAGAAATGTCCTCGCCTTTTTCCAAGCACATCAGACGCCCTTGTTCCCCTGGCCTGCTCGTTCACCAGACATGCCCCAATCGAACATGTGTGGGACAGGGTTGCTCATCGATTGGCTCGTCAGACTCCTGCAGCAGCAACTGTGGATGAACTGTATACCCGTGTAGACAGAGCATGGCAGGACATTCCCCAGGCCCTTATTCAGAGCTTGTTTGACTCAATGCCACGACGTTTAGAGGCTGTAATTGCATCCCACGGTGGTTTCACCCGATACTAATGTGACAATAAAACGCATTGTATTGACCTGAAAATCTAATGGTTTCTTTTCTGACCCATGATATGCAAATGCTCCAAATTTAATGCAGATTGGGCTATTCCATCAGGGTGTTGCGATTTTTATAAACAGTAGTGTATATAAAAGGTGCAACATAATCTGGAAAATATGATAATAGATAATGAGTGTTGACGTATGTAGACTTTCAATTTACTAAGTCCCATTTTCTGAGAAAGTATAATTTAAGGGGTCAGGATAAAATAGTGCTAACCTTCATTTTTATTAATTTTGAGTTTGGTGCATGAAAACAATATTCTGTTGTTGTTCTACATGAAAAGTTTTCTCTAATGTCTAACAGATGGCAGGAAAATGCCCTTGCACTGTATTGCATTCTTGTACTACATCAGATTTGAACAAACTTTCTTTTCTCCCTAGTTTAAAATTGAAGAAATGAGGGCTAGCGCTATTTTGTCTCGACCCCTTCAATTTTGAGATGTGCCATCATTGGAGCCCGTGAAAGATATGTCTTCACTGGAATATTTCCTTTGGGGACATGTTAACTATGCAACATATGCTATTTGGCAAACACAAAGTTCTAACTATCCAAATAAGAATGGAATGTGGTGAAAGGAATGATGGCAATTTTGTAATGAGAATCAGGGATGGATTTACACATTTCTATGCCGTAGGCCAAAGCACTTAATTCTCCCCCCCCCCCCCTTTGTAAGTAAATCACAAATAATAAAATTATTAAATTAAAATATAATTGATTACAATACACATTAGTGGATATGTTTAGAGAAACCATTGCAATTCAGATCCATGATGATTTGATTTTTTTTTTATACATAAAATAATCCCAAAAACACGTAACAAAACTATGGATACTTTACTGTGGGATGCCCTGTATTTTCATATGGTTTAATATTTAGTACCTGTTTCTCTTTTTCAGCCTCCAAAACAAAATATGAAACGTTGTCTGTTGTTTGGTTTGCAGTTATTATTATGGCTTCGTCTAAAATACGATCGTATCTTCCAGTAGCTTAAAAAACACAGCCATAATCAAATAAATATATCCATTATATTGACAAAATAGTTTGTATAATTAAAAATTTTCAATTTTACCCTGCGATACTATTTCCACTGTAAAATTTGGTGTGAAATTATTTTGATCACTGAAGAAATTCATCCATAAAAATTGCCCAGAAGTCACCATCACTCTGTCTGATTAAAAAAAAAAAAAAAAAAAAAAAAAAAAGAAAGAAAGAAAAGTTTAACATTCAACGGAATAAAAAAAAATAAAAAAATTACAGATTACTTAACAATTTCATCTATATGACTTTTTTAAAGATAAAAAAAAAATATGAACAGCTTCAAAATGAGATGAAGTGATGTGATTAAACCTTATTGTGTCTGCTTTTGAAACTATTTAACAAACAACTCGTGGATACTACATCAATACTAGCACCTTTTTCTTGTGTATGACATGAGTTTTCTGATATTTTTAATTCTTAATATTCACTGACTAAGTAAAATACCAGAAAGAAATTTACAATGGATATCTTGGATGTATTATAGGTTTGTTTCCAATCAACAAGTCGATTACTCAGGAACTAGTAAGGCTGGGAATGTAAAATTTGGAGGAATTATAAGGAAAACAGGTTCCTATGTGTCATTAAAATTGATCAAATTCAGCTGAATACTCTTAGAGATGTCAATTTCTTTTTCTTTTGGAGACGGCCACAACACCTCCTATCCAAGTGTGCAATTGTGTTTGAGTAATCCTTTGTTAATATAAAGGGTATTTTTAAAGTAAGGTTAGTTTTATAATTAAAACAAAACTACTATATACTGTATATTTTCAAATTTTTTTCTTTACCAGATTCTATATACCTTTAACTATATTCCCACATTGTTTCCAAATTTATTTAAGCACTTGTCATAGCACTCAATGAAGTTCTGCATGATCACTCCATAGAAATCTGCAGCCAGTGAAGAAAGCCACGCAGTTTTCACTTGTTCATCGTCACTGAAATGCAGGTCTTCCAATGAACTCCTTTAGATCCCAGAACAGATAGCCACTGGACACTTGTCCACTGGAAGGTTGGTGTTCAAGTTGTTCCCAACTAATCAGATCTTTTGTTTGGGCACCCGCTTAACAGTCCACAGCTCACAGATTCATATCCGAGAATTGGCTTCAAGACTGAACTGGCGGTGTGGAAACCATAAGCTGAAATTCAAGAAGATCTGTGCAAGCAACTCTCCAAGGATCACAAAACCACCTGGGTGGAAATCTGTTCCATGCTGCTACAGCGATATGACAGCTTCCTAAGGCATGTTGTGACCAGTGACGAGACATGGATTCATCACCGTGTGACAACACAGTGTTCTGAAAGCAAGCGTATGAGCATGGTGTGACAACACACTGACTCACCATGACCCAAGAAATTCAAGATAACACCGTCAGTAACGAAAGTGATGGCGACTGCATTCTGGGACATTAAGGGTATCATTCATATCCTTTTTCTGGAAGAATGTTGAAACATAAATGCACCCTACTACTGTGACATTTTGAGGAAGTCCCTGAAGCCAGCACTTATGAAAAAGCGACCAGGACTCTTTACCAGTGGTGCTTGTTTTCTGCAAGACAATGCCAGACCACACACAGCCAAACTGACTAACAGAACTCAAATGGGACATCTTACCATATCCCCCATACAGCTTGGATCTCTCCCCTTGTGACTATCACCTTTTTGGACCATTGAAAGAGTTCTTGGGAGGGCAGAGGTTTGGCTCCAATGAGGAAGTGAAAAAGGCTGTCCTGACATGGTTTTGACATCAGTCTGAAGATTTCTACAGAACTGGTATCCAGATGCTCCCAGAATGCTGGAAAAAATGTGTATAGAGAAGAAAGGAGAATTATTTGAGAAATAACTGGTGTGTGTGTGGGTTATTTTCATTTTTTGTAGTTTCCTGATTTTATAAAAAATAAAGCCCAGGAAAAATTTGAATGCCCCTCATATGTTAAAGATGCTCTATGAATCTCAGTGTTTTGCATTTGTGTTTAGAAAAATTAATTTGCTTCTGTCTTCTGTTTTTGTTATTCAAATCTGAAGCATATCTACTTTCACAAATGTAATTTTCAGTGTGAGATACTTCTGGTTTTTTTTCATCGAATGCAAGCATTGTGTGTTGAAAACAAATCCGCCTCCTGCTTCTTCCACATTACTATTGCGGAAATAACTTGGAGTTTCTGTAAACTACTAGTAATGTTCACATTACGGCAATGGCTTGTCAAAGGCATGATCCCCAATGCAGTGCTATTTTGGTTAATTATAGATTGTTGAACCTCTATACTTCATGTGTAATCACTCTATGTAATAAAGCCATTAATTCATAGAAACTTTATTGAAAACAATACCTTTAAAGTTTTCCGAGGAATTAGAAAATTTTCCTAATTCAAAAGTTGAACTGTCTTCTCCATCTTTGAATAACAAAACATCTTTTCCTTCATTAAGAATCAACTCATGAATTTTAACATATAGAGTTCTATGCTCAGAAGTCTGTTAAAAAGGAAAAAATAAAAAAAAAAGAAATAAAGTCATTCAGAAAAATTTTATGATGTGTTTAAAATTTTTAAAATTACCTTAATTGTCCAATTACAGTTGATATATGTCTTGTCAGGTACAATTGGCAAGGAAATAGTAATTGCATCAGTCATAGGGGATGGAATATATTGAAATGGGCAATCATCTAGATTTTTAATTACAATATAAAATACACTTTACAAATGCACCCTAGTTATCTAGTGTTAATTTATTTATTCATTAAGACAGAATAGCTTACAAAACAGACAGTCCAATTCATCACTGTTATCCCCACAGTCATTTATACCATTACATCTCCAATCTGGATGCATGCACATGTTATTTTTGTTACATCTGTCTCTACTATCTGGACAATCTATAAAAAAGAGCAATATTGTGTCTATATATCAAATACTATGCACAATTTTATCAATTACTTTATAAAACCTATTTAAATAATATAAATCCAAAACAGTGTTCTCCACAGGTCCAGATGATCTCAGCGGTGCCTGGCTTAAAAAACAAGAATTTTCATAACACAACATAATGTCTTGTTCCTGCCATTATTTCTTCTACTTCCTAATAAAATTTTCTGGGGAGAATGCTGCATAAACGCTAAATCCAGTTTCTCTACATAAATAAAGAAATATACAACACTCTCATCGTTGATTCCATCAACTGATATAACCATGCAGTGAATTTCTCATCCTTTCTATTTTCTCATTTATTAAATTTTATAACCCCCCCCCCCTGGTTTTCTTTTGTTTTTTGTTTATTTTTTTTGCTTGATTTTTTGTTTATTTTTACTCATTAATGTGTTACTATTTTCTAAGATCATTATCCTTGCTAGTGGAGTTATCATAACTAGTTTCAGCTTCATAAACAAGGACGTGAGGACAAATGCCTCATTCTGTGTTGCTGGCCTGGATATGCAAAGTGAGCTGGAGTAAAAATGGTTTACCATACTCTGTTCTCTTATCTCTTCTCAAGTGTAGATGCTGCTGACTTAGGGTGGATGTTATAAGTAATTGAGATTGGAAATCTGGAGCACATTGTTTATTCGTACCATGTGCACGATGATGATGTTAGCATTGTGTCACGTGCAATTACCGTTCAATACGGTTCAAAGTCTGTGCACGATCTTTCTGTGCATGACCCTTTCAATAACCGTGCATTTTGAGTCAAACTAACAACATGGCAATGCCTCAACGACTCCTTTTTAATCATCCCAAGAGTTTAAATTTTGAATTTTTAAATTCTTTTCCATTTTTGAATTTGTTTTGAGTCTATATGAACTCTCCTCGAAACCCCTCATGAGAGTTACTTCGAATTAATCCAAAAAAAACGTAGGAGAAGATGCTTATATTTTAATGCCTCAATATCTATTCATATGAAAGTAAAGATTCAGTCATTTGCTCTATGTCCTTCTAACTGGTATTAATATCAATTATTTTTCAAAATGAGACCTCCAATGCCAGAAATACTTCTTCATAGTAAAACCAGCTTAATGAATAGTGCTTAGCCCTTCCCTTTTATTTCAACACATGACATCATGGAAAATGGTAAATAAAAATCTTTCTCTTCTTCCACTGATCTGCATTTAAAAAAGCATATATACTAGTGTAGTCATATTAACAATTTGCTTAATCTTTTAAAAAATTACAGAATTCAACTCATCAAAATCTTTGATATTGTGGAGAATAGGTTTGCACGTTTTAATTTTTTATTAGTGTTACATGTATTTCTTAATAAATCACCAAATAAAAGTAAGTACAGGGTGGTCCAAAATTTGCGTATCAAGAATAAATGTCAATTTCTCATCTAGTATGAAGTGTAATTGTTTGAAATCTGTGTGATATTTCATGGCATCAAGGCATTTTTGGTTCCTATCATTTCACAGAATTGATAAAAGGACTATCTGCACCCATCCGCAGCAGATTTTCATCTGGACAGCTGATAATCTAGAATGCGTTAGACGAGATTCCAAATGAAGTTTGAAGTCAAAGTTGGCCCAGACAGACATACAATAACCAATCTAAAGAACAAATACAGGATGACACCAGGAATGCCATCAACATCGAGTTGCCAAGGGAACATTGCCAAAGTCGAAGAAACCTTTGCAAGAATGTTTTCAAACTTCACTTGGAATTCTCTCTAACTATTCCGCACTTTCAGCTGCCCGAAGATATTTTTCGATGATGAAAACTCAATAGTTGGTGGTGTAGGCAGCCACTTTTTTAATCCTTGATTTGATAGAAAAAACATGTTAAACTAAATGCCCTGATGTCTTGAGTATATCATACAATTTTCAAAATCACACCTAGAAATTAACATTTAATCTTGGTTGTAGGTTTTGGATCACCCTGTAAATTAAATGCATTTTTATTTCCATCATTAAAAAATTAATTATCTAAATTATTGAAATTTTCAGTATATAATGCACGTATTATACAAGATAAAAGTTAAAAAAATTGTCACTGTGCTTAATGTTCTGATTTTGATGTGAAAATTTCTAGGTCTACATGAAAATTTCTTTATTCTTAAAAAATAGGCAATTCTTAATTCAAAATTGAATACATGTTATCGTGAGTCATCATATCAAGTGCAATGAGTCATCATATTATTTGCTTACAATAAATAACCTGGGTGCACATAATACAAAGATGCGCATTATACATGGGAATATTTTCCAAAAAACTAGCTGCACATTATACTCAATTGCGCATTATATACCAAAAATTATGGTAAGAACGATGCCAAAAGTCAAAATGTATTTAATAAATGATTCTATAATGTTCTATTAAGAATTTTACAAGTTTAAAATTTTAAATTTAAAATGGCCTTCAAATATTTTTTGATAATTAAAATAGTGATGGAAATTGTATAAAATAAAATAAAAAATTAAAATTTTTTGGACATACAAGGAGAAACCATAACCTCTGTCCCACCGATTTTGATGGGCTTTAACAGATAGGTTAAGGGCCATCTAAAAGTAACTGGTATAAAATGGTTTTAGGTCAATATGCCTTTGTTTTTTAAAATCAAGATCAAAGGTTGTGGCACCACTTATATACCTAAAGAGTTGCAAACTGTTCAACTGAAATGGCAGTGAACCGAAGCAGATATGCCCCTTTTATTTTTTGAACCGAAGCAGATATGCCAATTTTGATGCATCCAATGAATAGGAAGTAGTGGGTGGCCTATCCCACGGTGCACTTTTCATCATCCCAAATATGCAAATTAAGACACATTCAAAATTTATCTCAAAAACCGTAAGGAATAGAGGAAAAAAACCCAATTACAAACTTGTTCAGCATAAAAAAACAAACAAAACAAAAAAAATCATCCAAAACGGACCAACCAATCACCCACAATCACGTGGAGAACTGTTTGTAGCTTACAAACAGTCACACGGCACACGGAAAACTGAATGTTGATATTTCCGCCATGTAAAGCATGCAAATCAAAAAATTAACATAAATTACCATACACACATTCAATTTCATGCGGAAAAGCAAATAAAAGGCATGTTTCAACACACAGAAGACAGAACAATTCCAGGATGGCAAGCTACACTGTTCCGGAAATGGTCAACATGATCTTCTGCTTCGGAGAAGCAAGGAGAAACCTACATGCTGCAGTTAGGTTGTATCGAGGCAGATACCCTAACGAACGCCATCCATATCGTCAAACAATGCATCACATTATTCAAAGATTCGAGGCTACAGGGAATGTTAATGCAGAACGAGGACGACCAAGGGCACAAGGCGATGAGGATACAACAACACTAGTTCTGGCTGCAGTTGCTGCAAATCCCCACAGTAGCAGTAGAGCAATTGCTGCAGATGTTGGGTGCCATCAGAGAACTGTTCTCAACATTCTACACGCACATCAATTTTACCCATACCATATTCATTGTCACCAGGAGTTACTGCCATTGGATTATGTTGCTAGAGCCACCTTCTGCAACTGGTTACTTACCTGCCTGGATGACAATCCAAACTTCATTCATGAGGTGTTGTGGACAGATGAAGCCTAGTTCACCAGGGATGGAGTTATCAATAGGCACAACCATCATCATTGGGCAGACAAAAACCCATGATGTCTATGAGAAGCAACTCATCAAGTGAACTGGAGAATCAATATGTGGTGTGGATTGTACAATGACACTGTCGTTGGACCATATTTTTACGATGGAACACTGACTGCAGAACGCTACTTGGCTGAAATTCTCAACGTGGTAGTCACAGACTTCATTGACAATTTGCCATTGGCCTCGCATCAGGGCACGTGGTTTCAGCATGATGGAGCTCCTCCACATTATGGGTTGGTCGTTCGTGAGCGTCTAAGTGAGATGTTTGGACAACAATAGATTGGCTGAGGAGGATCAGTTCGTTGGCCACCCCGCTCCCCTGATTTTATACCACTTGACTTATTCTTTTGGGGATACCTGAAGGACAAGGTTTATGCTACGCAGCCCGCCTCACTGGAGGATCTGGTTCAACGAATCCAGGAAGCGTGCCGAGGAGTGACACCAGCCATGTTTGCCATTGTTTTGGCGTCAGTTAGGTTCAGTGCCCAATTGTGTTAGGTGCCCACGGTCGTCACATCGAGCATTTTGTTGATTAACTTTTTTTTAAACTGTTTGAAGTAACTTGTTTGTACAATGTGACTGTTTGTAAGCTACAAACAGTTCACCACGTGATTGTGGGTGATTGGTTGGTCCGATTTATATGATTTTTTTTGTTTTGTTTGTTTTTTTTATGCTGAACCGGTTTGCAATTGGTTTTTTTTCTCTATCCCTTACGGTTTTTGAGATAAATTTTGAATGTGTCCTAATTTGCATATTTGGGATGATGAAAAGTGCACCATGGGATAGGCCACCCACAACTTCCTATTCATTGGATTCATCAAAATTGACATATCTGCTTCGGTTCAAAAAATAAAAGAGGGGTTCAGACTTTTGTATTCACCCTGTATAAGTAACACCAGGGATGGATGAAGGTAACACCATACCTTCATCCATACCTGGTAACACCATAAATTTTACCTCGATTTTTTAAAGAGATGAAGGCATATTGAATTTTACACGAGATACTTTAGATGGCCTTCTATCTGAATGTTAGAATCCATCAAAACTGATGGGATAGAGTTGTGGCTTCCCTTTGTATGTCAAAAAAATGTTGCATCTAATTCATTGAACTTTCAAGGGAAATTCAAATTTAGCAATTGTTAGCCGTCTTACTTAAAAAATTTCAGAATTCTTACCATGACGTTTGTAATATAAAGTAACAACACTGGCTGTCTCATGTGTAATGTCACTATCGCTCTTGAACTTATAGCTGATTAATAATTTGGGGCCACTGCTTATCAAATTTGCAGATGTATTTCCAAGTTTAATAATTGGAGCAGTCAACATATTCCCTCCATCATATACTGTCAATTCCCTGCATGGAACAAAAAAGAGTGAGAGAAAGGATAAAATTAATTTATAATCAATCAATGCCTATAAGCAATGTGCATATACAGAAGTGAAACTTTATCTTACTCTTGGAGAACCAATAAGATATTAAAGTGATTGCTTTAATGTATTTCTATTGTGCGAGCTTAAATAACAATATAAACAATTTGAATCAGTCTGTGGAATACAGACAAGATATTAGAAATGTTTATATTGCATGTATGTAATTAGCATTTTGTATGTTTAATTTCATGTGATTTTTTAATTATTCTGATATTTTATAATTTCTGTGCATTATTGTATAAACAAGAGTTATTCAGAAATTAAGTTATCCAAAAAA
The DNA here is from genome assembly GCA_023313115.1 of Rhysida immarginata. Classification (NCBI taxonomy): domain Eukaryota; kingdom Metazoa; phylum Arthropoda; class Chilopoda; order Scolopendromorpha; family Scolopendridae; genus Rhysida; species Rhysida immarginata. The sequence continues at coordinate 2,843,335 of JAHWFO010020423.1, forward strand.
CTTGAAAATATTAGCAAAGGTGCTGGCTGGTATTTGAAGAACACAGCTGCCTTGCATTACTTTTCTATGTATTTTCACCGTGTAAGGGCACTTGTCGTAACATTGCAACAGGCATTGTATTCCTTGTCATAGAAAAGTGCTGCCAGTGACCATGGTTTATTATGATGGATCCTTCCAACAGTTTCCCCTATTTCATGTTCACTTCTCCATGAAAATGTCACAAATATTGTCACAGGCGGCACTTTTCTATGACAAGGAATACAATACCTGTTGCATTGTTATGACAAGTGCCCCTATACGGTGAAAATTACATAGAAAAGTAGTGCAAGGTGTGTTCTTTGGTACACACATTCTCTCTCATGCACCAAATCATCATTCACCAAAGATTGTAAGTTTCTATGTTTTTCATCACGCACATTTTCACTTCCTTCATTAAAGAGCCACACCCATCTCCACACAAATGAATCCTCATCACTTGTTTGCCAAAAACTGCCAAATCTGATGGTGGATTTCAACCAGTTTAATGTTATTTGCAAATCACAGAATGAATTTCACATGGCAAGTGTCTTGATTTTCTGAGACATTATAAACAATTGCTACAAAACAAATGAACAGCAAAAGCTTTGAAAATGGCACCAGTATGATGATTGGTTGGTTTTGGTTGGTTGGTTGGTTGGTTGATTAGAAATTTTGGCGTCGACTACTAAGGTCATTTTGCACCTTTTACACAAGTTATAACAGTACATAGCCCGAGACAAACACAAACATCCATGCCCACAGCGGGATTCGAACCCATGACCAGGCGGACTTGAGTACTAGAAAGCCTACACCCTAGCCCTCTCGGCCACCTGGCCGGCCCAGTATGATGAAAATAAATCACCATGCCCAGAATGCGTAAACAAAATCACAACTATAGCACTACATGGTAATATTTAAAAGCAGAAATTCTTTTCTGGAAAGCCCTCGTACTTTGTTTTTTTTTTTAACCATAAACAATAAGAAATAATGAATAAAAACTGGAGCTAATTCTCCAAACATCGAATAATGATAATACAGGTAATTGGAAAAAGGAAGGAAAAAATCCTGCAACCTGGATTCGAACCAGGAACCACGAGTATCATGCTCGATGCCTCTACAGAATAATATCATTATCTGATGTTTGGAGAATTAGCTCCAGTTTTCATTCATTATTTCTTATGTGTGTTATCAAACTCTCTGATGGTTAGGTAGGAGGAATTCCTGATCTGTGAACCGAGTGCCTGCTTTGCCATTGGGCTTTCCATCTTGACTACTTGGTGGTCTTTAAGACACTTGGTGACACAACATGGCTGTACAATGTCTGCAGTAGCCCAATTGGTAGAGGCGTCGAGCGTGATACTCATGGTTCCTGGTTCGAATCCAGGTCGCAGAATTTTTCCTTCCTTTTTTCAAATAATATCATTATAAAAATAAAAAATAAACCTATTTGGATTATTAAGATTCAAGGAAAAATTAATAATTTCATTTTTAAATTCATCGAGATACTTTCTGTTCCATAATATGAAAGAAATTATAAGCATGCATTAATAACAAAATGAAAAGAGACCTTACAGTACAACAAATTAGTTTAAAACCAACTAGTTTTGGCATTTAATCCCGCCTTCGTCAGGGTACAAGAGAAATGGGCTAGCAGTCCTTACATAATGAGACAGTAAATGATTTAAGAACACGGTAAACATTAAGTAAAATAACACAATTCATAGAGAATTCTGGTTGGTTGATGTAAATAAGGAGCGTTAACAAATCAGAATGTTACAATATAGATGGAAGAGTTTAATGTCAATGTCTCTTTCCAATCCGTCTCCTGTCGTTTGCTTTTCAATCGTTGCAATCTATGCGACGACAACAATACATTCAACCGATGCGGTGTTTATCACCTCCAATGCACGCAATGTGACAAATATTATATAGATATGTCAGTTCGTGGTTTTGCCACCAGATTTAAAGAACATGCCATCTCATACCAGAAGAAAGACACTAAATCCCATTTTGCCATCCACCATAGAAGAGAAAATCACCCCTCTGCAGCATTGAAGAAACACTCAGGATCATTCACAAATCCGATAAGCAGAAATTGACAGCCCAACTAGAAAGTGTAGAAATATACAAAGCCATCTCCGGACCGCAACCAGATAAATTCTTGAATAATGAAGTTTATTTTGACTGTATCCATTACTCCACCATCTACGCCATGATCTGTAATTTCTTATTTATTTGTGCTAAATTTTGACATGTTTAGTCAATTCTTTTATTTTATCTTATGCCATGTAGTTTATTAGGACCGATAGATACTTATGTTTTCACAATGTGCGTCCGTCCATCCGTCCGTCTGTCTGTCCGTTGGTGCTCTAGCTTTCAAATGCTTCCGAATTTTCAACTTCCGTTTTCGCAATTCGATAACTTAGGGAAATCGGAAGACTGAGTTCATTGGTGGAAAAAAATCGGTGAACTACTTCCGGTTCAAAAGGTCAAAAATAATATAGGGAACCACGTTTTTCACTATACAATTCCATGTAAAAATGGCCTGTGCATTGCCAAATGCTGTTCTCCCTTTAAGATTCTATAGCTAAAGCAGAGAAAAGGCTTGTGAATTAAGTGAAGACACGTGATCATCTTCCTTGATGGTCAATATCAGTCAGAACTGGTTCAAGGGTATGTGGTTAAGTGGTACAATTATGATCCATTGGAAACTTTCAATGCTAAGATATGGCATGTATTATATCAAACAGCTTGAAATAACATGTCATGATTGAATATTAACGTAAAATTAATGATAGTCGAAATAGGTTCAATGGTATGTGGTTTCATGAAAGCAGTATGGTTCAGGGGAAAATTTCAAAGCTCAGATTTGGCATGTAATATATAAAAAAAACTTGGAATGATGTGTCATGCTTGAATATCATGTAAAATGAATGATAGTCAAAAATGCCTATAACATAAAATTATTAATAGTCGAAATCGGTTCAAAGGTACCTGCTTTTCGTAGACCCATAATGGTTCATTGGAACTTTCAATGCTAAAATATGACATGTAATACATCGAACGACTTGGAATGATGTGCCATGAATGAATATAACGTAAAATTATTGATAGTCGAAATTGGTTCAAACGCACCTGCTTTTCGTGGACCCATTATGGTTCATTGGAACTTTCAATGATAAAATATGGCGTGTAATATATATCAAACAACTTGCAATGACGTGTCATGAATGAATATAACGTAAAATTAATGATAATTGAAACTGGTTCCATGATTCGTGTTTTAATGATACCATTATGAAACTATTGGAAACTTTCTCTGCTAAGATGTGGCACACCTTATATTATCAATAGTTAGTTTGTGTTAGGCAAATTTTAACATTAGCTAGTAGCTACTCATCCCTTCAATGATATATGCTTACGTAGAAAAGCGTTGGCAATAGTTTTTGAAGAAAGATTATTAAATAGGAATGCTAACAAATTAAAGGATTCGTATATGTTCTAATCTATAGAGAAATGCTACTTTCTCCATTTAACTTTTCAGATTGTTTTATTCAGTTTGATGTATATCTTAGAAGTATGCCTTTCTTAGCAACCAGAGGCTTCCTTTGCAGCCTCATCTAATTCATAACAATGAAAGGCTTCTTTAGATATCAAATGCTTTCCTTTTCGTTCTCGATTTCTTTAAAATCTTATCGGTCCTGGGCATTTCGGTTGCCTGACTTGTTTGATTTATTACATTTTCATTACTTTTGTTTTATATTTTTCTTATTTTATTTTATTTATTGCCACTTAATTTAATCCGATTATGTCACCCCTTCTATATTGTAACGTTCTGATTGGTTAACGCTCCTTATTTACGTCAACCAACCAGAAGTCTCCATGAATTGTGCCATTTTACTTAATGTTTACTGTGTTCTTAAATCATATACTGTCTCATTATGTAAGGGTTGCTAGCCCATTTCTCTTGTACCCTGAAGAAGGCAGGGATTAAATGCGAAAACTAGTTGCTTTTAAACTACCGTAATATGCTGTGCTATAAGGTCTCTTTTCATTTTGTCTTAAACACAGATGCATTAATTATCATCTACCAGATATTAATTAATGATAAAATACAAAGACCAAGAGCCAAACCACAATATATAATAATATAATACTTACATATTAGATGAGAGATCTGTAACATTCTGAATATGAATATGTATGTTACATGGACCATTCTCTTCAGAAACATCAATTATCCATAAACAATATAAAGAATGACTGTTCTCTGTTGGGATGATGATCTTACCCGTTTTATTTTTGAGTTCACCTCCACAGTCTGCAACACAATTTAGTTTTAAATTTAGAAGCAGCATTATTTTTTTATTAACTAAGTTTATGTTTGTGTAATTAAAGATGGTTACCTAAAGCTTGAATACTCATTAGAAATCCTCTATGGGGAAATTTATTGAAGCCTGAAATATCCGTTTTCCAAGTAATGTCTACATCAGTATCCTTAAATAATAAATCATCTCTTGATGAATTTTGTGTAACTGGCAATCCGTGGATGAATATTGTGTGTGAAGGATAAATATCAATGTCATTGAAAATAAAATGAAGAAATTTGCCCGTCAGAGTTGTGTATGTCCATGTACATTTGGCATTGAAAGGATATATGGTAGGATAACGAGGAGATGATAAGGAATATATTTCACCGCATTCCAAATATGATTTCCTGATGCATTCTGTTAGATGAAAAATCATTATTCTGTATAAAATAATTTCAAGTAGGAACATTAATAATTACATATTATCATTGAAATTTAAAACAATATACAGGGTACGTAAGGTATTTGAGGACACACTTTCGTTTGGCTACTGCTACACTACAGTAAATTGTATGCCCTTTCCATTTCCGGAAAGCAAAATAGCAGACCATCGAGTAACACAAATCATGAAGAGACATGCAGTAATTGTGGCAATAAAGGCAGAGCACAGTGATTTAGAGATATCACGATTTCTAAAGGTCGCAAGATCATTCGTCCACAAAGTGCGGAAGGAGCTGGAAACCGAAGATGGCAATGTTGCACCAGTAGCAAAGCATAAAAAGCATGCCTCATGCTCTGACATCATCAGAATACCTGATTTTATTCAGCAAGTGCAACAGACCATCGATGACAATCCCAGAACATCCATGAGGTCACTTGCCAAAGATCTCCATGTGTTGGAAGGAACAATCAGGAATGTTGTCCATGAAAACATCAGATATCACTCGTTTATCAAAAACCGCCCACTCAGATCTTAAGGGCTCTTAAACAAGTTGAAAAATCCGTGTAAAGCTGATTTGCTGTGGATTTTCTCCGATGAAAAAAACTTTGACCAGGATCAGAAGGTGAACAGAAGAAATGACAGATGTTTATGTGCAGACCCTTCAGAAATGACAGATGTTTATGCAACTGTCATGGTTTTAGGGGTTGTCAGCAGTCAAGGACATGTGATGCCTCCACACTTCTTTCCCCAAGGCCTTAAAGTTAACGCTGCGGTCTACGTTGAGACCCTTGAAACAACTGTTAAGCCTTGGATAGACACGATACACTAACCAGACCGGGTTTAAAATATTTTTTAATTTCCCGCATAAATATTTCTGGTTAGTTTATGTTATAAAATAAATGCATAGTGAAATTTTGAAATGCCGGACATCATCTTGAATCATCCTGTAGTTTCAATAATACTAAATTTAATAGAATTTTGTAGTGCTGAAGTTATTTCAATTTTCAGAAGTTTATCTCCTTTTAAAAGCAACTCTGTGATTAAATATAATTTCATTTAATTTATCATTACAGTTGAACCTCTCTATAACAAACATCCGTATAACAAATTTTTCCCTATAAAAGTTTTACTTTGGTCCCAACCAAGATTCCGTTCAGATGTTATCAATTTTGTTTCATTGTATAAAGAAATTCTAACTATTCCAGTAAGTTTGAATTCTGTTCCCTATAACTATTCCATTGCATCTCAATAACAAATTTTGAAACTGAGTTCTTGGACTGCTACTTTCTCATGTCTCTCACACTACTCTGATAAACTCACTACTACTGAACCATTTGTTTTGAAATTTACATAATGTTAATGATTTCATTGCAAAATTGCTGTGAACCAAAAAATGGAATAAAAAATCACTAACTATGAGGTATGTCCAGAAAATTAAGTTCCGTTTGGTAGTTACAAAAAAAAAACAAATACACACACACATACACACACACACACACAGAAAATAAATCTCCATACCTTGAATTATTGTTCTACATAGCTCCCACCACTATGAGGGCACTTTGTATTCCTCTTCATAAAAAGTTGCTACTTGTGATGTTAACCACATAGTGCCAGCATCCCCCCCCCCCCCCCCCGCCATCATCGTTGTTGAAATTCTCGCCGCTTTTACCTAGTGACTTTCATCTCTTTTCAACAAACTATAAAAGTTCTTTACTGAATACTATATTTCCGTCTGTATTCTCTTTTTTTAAGGTGCAGAATATATGAAATGAATGGAACTTTCATTGTTGATTGCAAAGATCGCATCTAAATTTCCGTGGGACAGTAATTCATGAGATAGTGGCCAAAAATAGAATTTCTGAAATACAGTCTGCTCTTGTTATAACGAATCTTGATATAACGATCTCTTGATTTAAAAAGCAAAGTAAATAGTTGGAATGCCTAATTCTCCCATGTATTTAGCCTCTCAATACAGGGTGTCCAAAAGTCTGGTAACATGGCAGATATCTCAAAGCTGCCAGATAGGCGAGATCTGATGAGTGCAGTTTATAGGTAATAGGGAGTGGGGAATTCAATGCCACACTCAATTTTGACCTTGACCCCCAAATATAAAGTCATCCATTTGCTAACTCCAAAACTATTAAAGATAGAGAAAAATTTCCGCTTGCTACCCTGTAGAGCAACACCACATTAGTCTAAAACCAATTTTTAATCACACCCTTCCCCTTGAAAGATTTTGAGTAAATGGGTGAGAAAGAATCACTCAAAAGTGTGCTTCTCCTTTCCAATGGTGTGCTTCACTGCAATTCAAATGTGTTAGAAACCTCAGCCAACCTGGCCAACTAAATCTGACACTGAGTGACTCTCTCTCTCGCCCATTTTCTCAAAATCTTTCAAGGGAAAGGGTGTGATTAAAAATTGGTTTTAGACTAATGTGGTGTTGCTCTACAGAGTAGTAATTGGAAATTTTTCTCCTTCTTTAATGGTTTTCGAGTTAGCAAATGGATGACCTTAAATTTGGGGATCAAGGTCAAATATGAGTGCGGCACTGAATTCCCCACTCCCCTACCAGCTACAAACCACACTCATCAGAACTCTGTTACCTGGCAGCTTTGAGATATCTGCCATGTTATCAGACTTTTTGGACACCCTGTATAATGAATGCTCTGTATAACAAACCACTTGCTCTAACAAACTATTTTGATGGTTCTTTTAGTATTAAACAATATTAACTAGTTCTTTTAATAATAAATGGCAATCTGATAGGTATAGATGATACGTATGTGACTTGTATATGTGCTGTGGTAGCCTCTATAATATGTATAAATTTGAAAAGAAATTCAATATTAGATCAATCGCAATGGAGATATAAACTTTTTAAGTTCGTTTTGGTCATGACAGCTTGCTCATTCTCCAAAGTCATTCCTTGGTGGCCAGAAATTCAACAATGATGACAGGGTAGAAGAAACTGTCACCACATAGTTGGAATCACAGATAGCAACCTTTTATGAAGAGGGATACAAGAACTCGTGTGCCCATTTATCATAACGGAACTTCAAAATGGTGGGAGCTATATAGAAAAATAGTTCAAGGTATATTTTTTTTGAAATAATTGTTTGAGTGTGTACTTGCTTTTATTGTACTACCAAATGGAACTTTCTTTCTGGACGTACCTCATACTTTCAGATGAAAATTGATTATATGTAATACCGTAAATATTTGTATAAGCATTTGTGTGATGACAAAATACTAAATGTAATAATTATTATTATTAAAGTGTAGCACATAATAACTCATTGCTAATGTTGTTAATTAGAAAATTAAAAGATGTAAATCTTTAATATGAACATATTTCTGTATAAAACATTTTCTGTATAACAATTTTTTTGGAAGGTCCCAATGATTTCATATTACACATATTACATATGAGTATTTAGGCATCTAAAAATTCTTAAAGCTAACTATAGTTAGAGTTCATTTTATTATCTTCATAAAAATTCCATGAAAAGGGGTCAGATTTCATCACCTCATCTCATGCCTTTCCTCTGATTTTCCATATGACTATTTTCCAACCCCATATGAACTTTCTTAGGTCTCACAATAGCCCTCCATTTTATATCAGTTAATTTCATCCAGATTAATGGATCATAGTTATCTTAAATGCCTTCCTTCTAGGTTAGGAGATAAGAAGAACACCACAAAGGTACATGTAATGTGCTTTTAATGAGAAGAACACCACTAAGCTCAAAGGTAGGTGCCTAGTACGTTCCTACATGCTTGCCTATATTTTCAAAATGACAGCCACTTGCATTATGTCAAAATCATACCTTAAACATTGTTTTAACAACATATTCATTAAAGATGATAAAAACAATAATAAAAAAAAGATAAAAATTGAAGAAATGTTTTTTGCAGGCTGCTAGAAAAAATAAGGGGGGGGGGGTTAAGGCTAATTAGCTGGTTGATAGTAAGAAAGTGAAGAGCATAGCATCATCATATCATTATTTTTTCATGCTCCCGATAAAGTTACAGGAAAAAACAAGATACTGTAATATAAAAGTTATAAAAGATCATTACAATGTATTATAAAATGTAAGTATTATTTAATATTCTGATAATAAACGCAATGAAAATACGATTTAAAAAAAAAAAATTGGGGGATGGGGAGGTCAGGAGGGGGGGGGGGGGTCAAAGTGGGAGGGGAGGTGTGTATTATACATCAAAAATTATGGTACTTCAAAAATGATAAGTAAACGAAAACGATACAATATTGTTACATGGAAACCACCTCGTATGAAGCTTAATTGAAAATAAAATAATCCTATACAATTTTCTAAAGCATTAAAGTGATTCTATTTTTACCAGGTATTACTTGGTATGCCAGCGATAATGCAGCTCTATTTTCTGTTTTTCTAGACTTTGTATTCATGTAGTTTATTCGAATGCCATCATTTGCTGGCAGATAAAGGGTTTTTTCTATTGTAACTGATGTGATATCGCTTAAAACATCTTTACTTTCATCTTCTTTTAATCCTATCTGAATAGTCAAATTATTTCCTTCAAAATATTCCATCCAATTTATAGCCAATGATATTTGATCTGCAATAAACAACAAGATATTAATGTTTTAAATAACAACATGGAAAGGATATTGAAGAGCATCTATAATTAAGAGTCTTTTCATCTTTTTGATGATGATAACTAAGACTAATCTGTCGAATGAAGAAAAAAATATCCCATTAAATGTTCAAATTTAAATGTTATGAATTCAATGCCAAACTATTGAAATCTGTTTAATTGTTTTTTTTTTTCTTTTTTTGGACTGACTATAGCAAATATTTTGAGATTTCGATTCACAAGTAGCCTCAATAGAGCTGAGTGAGTTGAATATTTTTCCAGTTAGTTTTCAATTTTGAAATGTGTAAGGTAGGTTAAATTTTAATTTTACTATAAATATCAATTACTTTAAACCTCAACAAAAACAGAGTGAAAATATAATGCTGAAGAACAAAATTATTCACTTGGGAAAGAGGGCACGCAATGGACACTTGAACTCGCAACACATGGGCAAGTGACTTAACCAATTACATCACCACTTCAGTTGAATGAGTACAACTCTTTAGGTATTTTTAGATATATGGCAGCAACTCTCTTCAGATTTCCAATGATGTTCTTAACAACATTACTGAATTTGCAAAGTCAGTCATTCTGTTGCCAAATTTTTCGAACTTTGACTTCAGATTCAAAAAGAGCATCAACAAGTAAGTTACAATAGTCACATATCCTATCTATTCGGGAACATGGCTAAAATGGCAGTCAAAATATGCGCCAATTATAACTTTTACTTACATTTTAATGCTCTATCCAAATCTGAAGTCAAAATCAAAAAACTAAAAAAAAAATTGACAACTGAACGACCAACTTCGCAAATACCATAATGATGTTTTTAACGCTTGAACTTACAATATCATTTTGAAACGCATTCTCAACTGGTCTTTTGACCTCAATTAGAAAAAAAATAAATAAAAAAAGACAACGCATATTGACCAAAGTGTTTGTGTCAGTTTTAGAGTTACTTTTAGATGACCATCAAAAATTAAAGCCCATCGAAATCAGTGGGAGGGAACACTGTATAGGGAGGCCCATTGAGTTAGAATAGAGCTATTTCTCTCATTGGCTGATTCTCCTTATATAAGTGAAAGGTGGTACCCTTTCATTATCAGTAGAGCCGTTTTTACCCTACTGGTCGTGGTCGATAGTTGGATGCTGAAGAAGACAGCAGTGCTGCCTAAATACGTATCCGTCAATTAAAATTCTTATGTGGAATAGTGGTCTATTGATTCATTCTGATATTCGAGGTTATCCACAGATTCTGGTGTAATATTCTCCTTTGATAGTGGGAGGGAGTTTGTGGCTTCCCATGTGAGCCAAGCTGATGGCAATTGTTCAATACTTAAGAAAAAAACATGGCAACAATTGCATTACATACGTTCATGTGTGACAATTCTTAACTGCAACAAAATTATGTTGAAATTTAAATAAAAATGAAAATAAAATTCTTTCTACATGTAAGCTTAAGAATTAATTTACATGACTGCAAAATTTATATAAAAACTCTTTCAGTCTTAGAAAGTCTTACAGTCTTTTTAAATATTAACTGTAAAACTGATAATGATACAATTTTTAGAGATTATTAAATAAAATTATATAAGCATAATTTAAATTTTACCATTATTCTTTAATTCACATGGCTTTATTGCCCACGTATACTCTCTTGGCGCAGGAAGTGACGCAATCAGATATGTTCCAGATTTCTCTTGACTTAGAGTTTTTTCACCTGAAATTGTTATTCATATAAGTATAATTATAAATTAAATTTAATTAATTGTTCTTTAATTAAAAGAAACCTCTACCTCTTTTAATTCCTTCAAAGTTGATATCTAAACTGGAATTTGAAGCATCAGAAGAATCACTAATAACCATCAGAACAGTAGAAGATATTGAGAAAACACTATAAACTTCATCAGAAGTCTCAAAATGTGCCAATTCCTTTTCAGTGTTATCCCCGTCATAGAATCTGATCCCACCGGCAGGGAAATCGCCATTATCTTCTAAAGTGATCAAAGCCTTTTAGGAGATTGAGACATTATATTATACTATATTCAAACCTTAAAATAAAAATTTAATGTAAAATACGTGTAAAGTTTCCTAATACCTGATCTTCTTTTCTAGCTTCAAAGAGGTAATATGTTTCATTTGTAGTATTACAAACTTGAGCATACTTTACAGAAGCATTTTTGTAAAAGAATCCACCACCACCTAAATAAGAAGGACTCAAAATTACTTTTCATTAAAGTAATTTTTAAATGAATGAAATGCACAAATACAATAAAATGAATGAAATTGTTCTTCCCAGAAATGGGCATGCCATATGGCTAAATAATAAATGGAAAAATATAGGTATATACTTGTTTACTCAGTTCACTGGATTAATAATCATTTTCCACTGGGGTTAAATGAGTAAAAATAAAAATGCCAGGAATCAATACAAACAATTATAGCAAAATGATCTCCATGACTGGCAATGCACTGTTGAAAGAACACCAGTATCAACTTCTCCTTAAGCTGATATGAAGGCATATTGACAAGAAGAAGTTGATACTAGTGTCCGGAAGTATCATTTTGTTTATTTATGAGAGCAACTGAAATTCAACTAGTTCTATCAATGATATACATCTATGATATCAACGATAGAGAGGCTAAACTAACTCTCTGGATTTTCACGATACTTGCTTGGGCTTTTAATAAGAGTAGCTCTATACATTTGGCTCATAAATTATGCAAAAGACATTTTGGTAATGCATGTGCATGCATAGTTAAACATTATTTAGTAAAAATACTCATATTTCATTAAAATTGTATGTTCTGATTGCAGGGTGTTGTCTCTACTGTAGTTTGTCTAGTTTACTGAAAATGGCATAGCATTGGGTTGAAAACCGTGCATGTTATAAACAAAAATATTTATGTAAAAATTTCCATTTTTTTTTTAAAGAAACCTTTATATATCCATGAATATACATATTCTTTTTATACAAATGAACACAGATAAGGGAAAGAAGCCTCATAATCATGTGCTACAGCTACAATGCACTTCAAGCATTATTTTTTACAGGGTGATCCCAGCATTATTTTTTTTTTTTATTCAATTTGTTGCAGGTCCCCTATTTGCCTTTGAGACAAAACCTTCACTGAAGTATATGAGATATAACATGCTCTTTACACCCCTGAAGTTTCAGGATAATTCGTCACGTATTTTTCTAGATATTCGACAAAACCTCTAAAATTGAATGTGCCCAATTACTTTTTGGTAGATGGTGTATATTCTTAACCAAACAGTGACCAGCCTAACTTCTTAGAAACATTCAAAGATAATGCAATAATCATACAGGAAACTGACATCTTAATTATCAACAAATAACTAAGATGAGAAAAATAGTTCAGTTAAAAAAGATTGCAGCTTAAACATAAAACTAAGCATGATGCTATAAAACATGTTACTGGGAAAATCATCTTACTTTGTGCTGCGGCATACAATTCAAAGACTTCAGAGGAGTTATCTAGTTGCTGAGTAAAATACTTTATGTTTATACTGTCTGAGGATAATGGAAAGAATTTGCCTAAAATGAAAAAAAAAAAAAAAATCAAAAATACTTATACCTAATTTTTGAGCAAAACACTGCAGTTATGGTAACTTGGAAAAAAGAATGAAAAGAATAATTTTTATTTCAAGTTATCCTGAATTATATGTATTGGGTTTGATAACTATTGGCTGAGTCTGACACAAACAGCAGTAACAAACAAGCAGAAAAATAACTGCCCTCAGCAGGAATACACTTTGGCCAACTTGATTTCAGTCCAAAAATAACAGTGGCAGAAGCTGGCTTCAGAGTGATCTAGAATTGCTGACATAATGAATCTCAGCAATCTGGTTAGTTTAACCATGTCCAATTAGCACAGGAAGGTTGCAGGCATGGGTAGCTGGCTGCTGCCGACCCGCGGACACTTTTTCTACCGATTTGGATGAGCCTTGATTTTCACCCTTGCTGCGTGAAAATTTCAACTCAAAACTGCAGAACAATCATCTGGTTGAAAATCTGACTCTGTACTTAAGATGGAGACTCTTCAATGAAATCAAAACGAATTACCGTCATTTCAACATACCATAAAAATTCTCTATGGGGTTAAGTTCTGGACTCTGGGGTGACCAGGGTAAATACCAGAAGTCATCTTCATGCTCACTGATCCAATGCAAAATCAAATGAGTGTAATGAATAGTAGCATTGTCGCCTCGTGAAAGATAAAAATGCCAGCAATCAGCAGCAAATTTGTATATGGAATGCCGCTATAGCCAATGCCAATTCGAGTGAAGTAGATTTATCAGTTCTGAGTGTACTCTGTAAATCTTCTTATGATAAACATTGTCCACAGTAGTCACCTTCTCTATTTTATAGGTCTTTTTCAATGGTTGTTTGCCAACATCATACATTAACATCTACAAGCTAGCGGCAAAAATTATAATATACAGGGTGAACTAAAGTAGTAGAGAAAAACTTCAGGAAGTGATTCGTAACCATAAAAGGAACAAAAAATCTCCTATGAAACATGTCTGTAAATCAAATCTTTGGTCCTCAAAAATACGCGAAAGCCTGATGGAACTAATTCTGGTGAATACGCAGGATGGAGGAGAACCCATACCCCAAGGAGTCAATTTTCTCCAACAGACACATAGGGAAAATGGGACCTAAAAAATTGACAAGAAAAGGTTGTTTGTTGCGACATGTCATCCATTGCTAATTTTCTGGTGACATTCATCCAGTTGATGGCAGTAATTGTTGGACAAAATGCACCAAAAACTCATAATGCATCACAGGGAGATCAAAACCTTCTGTGGTTGCATATTGAGTTTGGGAATTCATGATTCCCCTTTATTGAGCCAGTACTATTCACTTTGTTTTCATAAAGCACCCATTTTCATGAAGCCCTGCGAAATGAATGACTTCAGTCCATTTACTGAATCAATTATTTTAGTCGTTCAATGCAGTTTGTGACATAATGAAGCAATGTGATTAGTGATTTTACATGAATTCAAACTTGAATTTAATGTGTCCAAAAATTTTTTTTTGCTTTTTGTTATTTCTGACCAAATAACATATCATGTGACATTTGAATAATTGTAACGGAAGGCTAATGTCAATAACATTTTAATCAGTTAAGCTTAGGAAGCACCTCTATTAAATAGCGAACATGGAATCTGAAAACTTTAAACCATTTTCAAGAAATCGCAGGATATCCAAACAGGCACACAAGTAGAGTGAAAGGAATACAGTATATGCTTTTTAGCTTTTAACAAGCAAAACAAGGTCAAAATTTGAAAAGCATTGTAATTCAAAATTTTACCTTTATATTCTGTTTCATAAGTAAATGTCCAGGCATTTTCTTTCAGATCCTGAATAACAATCAAATCATCTTTCTTTAAGTGTAGCTTATCAAACCGTACAACAATAGTGCATGTGCTATTAATACAGCATGTTGTGTTATTTATCTAAAAGGATTAAAAAAATAAACTTCAGAAATTTTTAAAAATTGTTTATCTGCAATTAATTTCTTTACACAAACACAAAAAATTATAAAAATAACCAAAAAGGATACAAATTTATCTAAAATTTTAAGATCATGCATGAAATGTTACTAACTATCATAATTTTCAGAATATCAGACGTGCATTATGCAATATAAAAGTTAAAAATCATCACCACGTATTAAAAGAAATTTGCATATAATGATCAAATGAAACTAGCATACACATAATATACTGGTACAATATAGCACATTATACAGTCCATACGATAATAAATTATGCAGTATTTTTTTTTCTCAATTTCCCATCACAAAATACAGGGTGATTACAAAAGAACTTCACACTTTTAAAAATTTATTACATCAAAGCTATTCAGAATATAGAGACACTACATACAGATTCTTAAAGAAAAACTCTTGAAGTTTATTGTGACACAGTTAAAGATATTCAATATGACCCCCTGTTGTGACACGGCATACATCAATGCGGTAGTCGAATTCGTCCCAAACCCGCATTAACATCTCTCCATCAATCCCAGGCCAGTCAGGTGGCCGAGAGGGCTAGGGCGTAGGCTTTCTAGTGGGTACGAATCCCGCCGTGGGCATGTATGTTTGTGTTTGTCCCGGGCTGCATACAGATATAACTTGTGTAAAAGGCGCAAAATGACCTTAGTAGTCAACGCCAGAAATTCTAATAAACCAATAATAAACCACCAATCCCACGTATCACTACCGTAATGTGTTCTTTCAGCTCGTCTAGGTCACGGGGAAGGGGTAGGGTGAAGACCTTGTCCTTTACACACCCCCATAAAAAGAAATCACAAGGTGTGAGGTCGGGGCTCCGCGGTGGCCACTTTGCAAATTCCAGGTAATTGTTTGCTCAACCAATCCACAGCGTGGTATCATCCTCAAGTTACGTAATCACCCTGTACTATTACAACAGCGAATTTACGAAAACAAGATGGTGACAACCATTCACCTAAAAAATTAGCAACGATTAAAGCTTTTCAACCTCTCACTGCATTCATCTTTCCAAATCATCCAAGAATGTTTCATCAAGAAAGGTATTGTAGTGAGTACATTAAACTTGTAGTGATTAATTTGCTGTTTGTTTCTCAATTTCCCATCCACTTTTCCACTGCCAAATGTTATATGGTGTGCAAAGCTCTAAGCCAATGGGCAGAGTGGCCAATTGCATTGATTGGTCAGTGTTGCTTGGTGATAGCACTGCAAGCACTATGTAAACTCAAACTGTGAAAAGAATATCAAATAGAGTTCGCATTCTATACTGCACAGAATTTGCATTCATTTGATTTGTTTACAATACACTGGGTGCATATAATTCACAGATGTGTATTATGGGAGTTTTTTCTAAAATCAATAAAAAATTAGATGTGTATTATGCACGGGTGTGTAATATATTCCACAAATTGTATTTGTATTTAAAACTGCTAATTATCCCAACACAGCACAATATATTTAATTTTTAAAAAGTTTATCTTTGACAGACACATTTTAAAAAAATTAAAATTACCTTATTTAAGAATAGAGACTCATAATTACAGAACTATTGTTCACTAGTAATGATCTTTCTTAGTAAATTGGATGAATGTGTATATTGATAACATTGGGCAACAATTTTTTATGAAAATCATGTACCCAAATCCAAAGTGATCATTTTATACAAATTCTGTATTGCTGAAAATGAATATCATAACAAAAATTCTGAGTTGGCTACAAATATTTAGAAAATGTCATACCAAAAATCACGCTTTTTGAATGTCATAGCATGCATTATACTTGCCTACAGGTGATGTCTCTTCATCTTTCTCTTGTACTGAAGGTTAAGAGCATCTCTACTGACTGCCCAGCAGTAGTCCGCCAACATACTTGCTGACCATTTGCCCTGATTCCGCTTCTCCATGGTTGATATTGACTGGTGAAACCGTTCACCGTGCTCATCGCTGACGGCACCACAGTTTTCGAGATGAGAGCTGAGGAAATGTATCTTCACAGACATGTTGCATTCAAGTTTGTGATACTGAGATAGCATGTTATCAACATGCTGAACGTAGTCGACAGATCTGACATTACCCAGAAAGTTCAATGACACAAGGCGGAACACATCCCAGGCAGCTTTCTCATTTGACTGAAGTAAACTGTCAAATACACTGTCTTTGAAAAGTGCTCGTATCTGAGGTCCCATAAACACCCCTTCTTTGATCTTTGCTTCACTGAGTCTGGGGAACTTTTCAATCAAATACTTGAATCCTGAGCCTGTTCTGTCCATCGCCTTCACAAAATTTTTCATCAAACCGAGTTTAATGTGGAGTGGCGGAAGAATGATGTTGTTGGTTTGAACCAGTGAGGGATGCAGCACATTTTTCTGACCAACTTGAAACTGTGATCTCTTTGGCTATTCTCGTTGAATGTAATGCAGGTCTCTTACACGGCTGTCCCATTCACACAAGAAGCAGCTGTATTTTGTAAAGCCCGTGAGCAAAGTGATAGTAGTGTTGTATCATCATAAATTCATATCCAAACAGGTATTACGTAACCACACCTCTCATTAACCACAGCTATCATATTAATTCTCAAAGTTTGTACTTATTATAATTGTAATTATTGTATACTTTATATATAGCTATATTATAACAAATAATTAGATAATATATAATATCATTGCAAGTATATAATATTTATGCAAGTGATAATAATTACTGATTTTTCTATATATGCATTATATATAAAAGGTTGGATAAGTCATACCACGTAGCAGTCGTACCTCAAAAACTATAGCCAAAAAAATAAATTTGGTTATCATATTTGTGTTCAGGACACTTTTTTAGTCCGGATTTGGCTATTTTTAATTAAAGTACATTTTCACTGTTGACCAGTGTAATTCATATAAAATTTTTATATTTCTTAAATACTTAAGAAAATGATTAACGAAATTCATCATAAAAAGAAATAAGCATTTGTAATTTACAAAATCATTTTCAGTCAGAACAATTTTTTTTTTTAGCAATGGATATCTTTAAACTCATTCAAATTAAGTCTCATTTTCATGGCTGTGTTTCATACGTGAATTTAAGATAACCTCATATCCCTATTTTTCATTATCTTGTACAGCTCTCGAGTGAGCATTTCTCCCACTGTTAGATGCCATTCATGTTTCACGTTCATCATTGATCTTTTAAAGTATCATTTATTAGCATGTACCGTAAATTTTTGAAACAATGGACTAATTGTGTGGGAGGAAAGATGGTCTGTCTGTTGATGTGAATTTGGCCTGTTGTTTTAAGGTATTGTTTTTCGCCATATAAAACCATAATATGATACAGAAAAAAAGAATAATGAATTAATACTTGTTAGCACATAGTGCTTGTAAACAAGTGATTGATCCGCCCCTACCGGTCATTTTTGAAACTAGCAAAATCAATCTTCTGCGTTGAAATTCTATCAAGACCATAGATCCCTCTAAGCTGCGCCGAAATTCCATCAGGATCATAATTTCCTCTAAACTGCACAAGTGCGTGGTTGATCCTTTAAAAAAACTGTGAGTGGTCAGTAAACATAAACCAGCTCTAATTACCAAAATGGAGTTACAATGTGATCCGAGGGAGGCCAAACAAACCATGATAATTGATTTCCATTAATTCGATCACTTTGCCCATGACATCACTAGCAACAGTAAGTGCCTGTGGCATTGATATGGAAATATAAGGGAGTTATAAATACAAAATTCCCCCACAGAGAACCGACAGATCAAGATCAACGAAATTTCCGACTGTAGTGAAATCCAACCAGCTGGCTGCGTTAAAAATGAGGCCAGTACTTGTAACATTCGCCGAGAGTTGCTTACTCTTGGAAGATGATCCATATGCACTAAGCCAATGATCCATATGCACATCACTGTCATCAATTAATTTGATGAAAAACGCATTGCCAATGAACATTGTAACTATGGAACATCACTCTAGTGGTGAAACATATTGTGGCATTCTGACAGACATGTTTCGACATAGTGAATGCCAGGTAAACTTTACTTACTAGAATGCATTGTCTTTATTGTGAAACATGGAAAAGGAGGAATTTTACTGATGGCCTATTTCACTGTTTTTTTTTTTGTTTTTTTTTTGTTTTGTTTTTTTTGTTTCGGCAAAAGGCTATGAATAAATATTGGACCAATACCAGCTCCAGGTAAGAACATTCCTACAGGTCTTGGTCATTATGTCAATGTAGTTTACGTAAACTCTGTTTATCGCCAAACCACCCCACAGTTTACCTGAGGCAATAACCTACTTTCTTTTGTTAAGGCTCACAGATATTACACAAAGAATAGAAAAAGATCAATAGAAGATTTTTTTTTTTTGTGCAATATCTGTGAGCCTTAACAAATGAAAGTAGATTATTGCCTCTGGTAAACTGTGGGCTGGGTTGGCGATAAACGGAGTTTAGTGTAACGTATTTATCTGTTAACATGGCAGTGCATGAAAGATCAACTTTTGCTTTCATAATAATAACGTAATCCATTCAAAGACAGAAGAAAACACTTACTTCGATGTCCCATTCACATATATTACTGGCGTGTGTAGAATTAAGCGTAATGATTTTATCTGGATTCAAAATTACTGAATACTTGCAACCTAGTGGAAGAAAAAATATTAACTTATATGTACTTTATATATAAATAAATATATTGTACCTTACATTATAACTTAATGTAGTCAAATATTATATCTTATGTGTTACAACTGTACAACGAGATTTATAGTTGAAACTTCTTTGCTGTCATGACCAATCTAAAATAAATGTTGTTTAAAAAAAAAAAAAAAAGGTATCTACAAAGACAGGTACAGTATATTCATACAGAGTTAACAGTAATGAAAAGATAGAATTGATCAAGGTCACAAAAGGCCACATTAACTGCATAATGCCTTGGTATTTAGTCAATCCATAAACACACTACAGATTAAATCAAAGACTGGTCAATGCACTACCAAAATTTTTTAAAATTCAGGTGCCTAGTGAATGTCAACAGCTTTGCAAGAACTTTTGATAATTATCATGGCTGCTTACATGTTGAAACTAATCTTACATAATGGATCAAGAATTGAGGACTTGGCTCACCTTCCATTGATTGGTAGAAATAACTCATGAAAGATGGGCTTGCAATTTTCTCAAATATCAGCTTTTCCATAATTTTTTAAATAAAATGTAATAGTGAATAACCACTTCTCCTATAGTAGTTACTGTAAACTACCACTACCTCAAACTTAATCCATGCCACCTCTTTCCATCCCCCTTCAACCAAATTAGCCACTTTCCACTTCATGTTAGACTGTCTGCTGAAACTTCCCATGAGCGCCTCGACCATAACCGTGAAGTCCAGATCATCTGTTACCTCTTCACTAATCACCTGTCTGATAAACAATAGATCCTGATCCCTGGATCTCTTTATTACCAGTAATAGCATTTACCCACTAATATAAATGATTTTCATTGACCCATATCCACTTCTTCCACACTGTTTTCTTATGTCATTGTATATGATGTTGCAGTTATATGATAAGCAGAAAATGAAGACCATGAATAATTATTAAATTATCATGAATTGTTATGTACATGATTCTTTTTATTGTGCAGCTATGAAGATATTATAAAGATACTTCTTCCATATTTATATGTTTCACTTTAATGAAATTTCAGTTAAACAATTTTTTTTTTCTCAGTCCCTAGGAATTCTTCTCCCTAGGAATTCCTTAAACTGAGGTTTGGCTGTGTATATTAGTTTGTTTCCTAAATCAACAGTTAATGTAATTATATTATACTTACTTTCATCGTTGGAGATAATTTCCAAATTTGCTTTTTGATTTAAAGACACCAAGACAACTAACAGCAGTCCTAAGAGAAAAAAAAAGAAGTGTCATAATATTAATTGTCTGGCTATATAAGATTCAAAGAGTTGGACATTCAACAAATATTAATAAATAATTATTATTTATTTTATATTCTAATAGCCCAATAACATCTTGAAAAACAATATCAGATGACCCAATGAATACTGCACTATTAACATTATTCCTAATTCCCTGAAACATTTCAAATAGTCACAATTCAGTAACAAAAAAAAAAAAAAAAAAAAAAAAAAAAAAAAAAAAAAAAAAAAAAAAGGACAGTGACTGCTAATTGCACCCCCGAAATTGACCACTTTCAATACATTTGTGTTACATATGGGATCAGGACCATTCTACACAAGAAACAATGCCCCCCCTCACCTGATATGACGGTGCTATCAATTGTTGCAATTGCACTGATGATACAATATTGTAATTCGTTGAGGTCAATAGAACATGGAGAAAATAACATTTTCCTTCATGTACCCCTAAGAAAAAATTTCATATGTAGAAAGATTTGGTGATCCTGGAGACCAGCATACTAAGATCTGATCATCTGCATATAGGGACCAGTCCTCCTGTTTGTCCCCCTATTTTAGATTCACCATGTATATACTGAGCTTGCAAATTTTAGGAACACCTATGGTGATCATGCATGCATATATTATTGTGACATAAAGCATGTATAACCAGGGCCGTAGCCAGAAATTTTTTTTTGGAGGGGGGGCTGAGGGGGACTGACCCAATCCTGCTTGTGTGGGGGTCCCCCATGTAACAGATTTAGTTGACATGGTGACCAATTTCTGGGAGGCAGGGCTGCAACCCCCCCCCCCCCCCCAGGTATGATCCTGTGTATAACAAAAATATAGAAGGAAACCTATGAAGTGGAGCAAAACTTTAAATAAAGATTTAACAGCAGATAACAACTGATCTTTGATGCAAACAGCAAAAGTCATCTATAATGGGCACGAGAACATCAAAACCAGACCGAAGACTGAAGCTAGGTAACCTTGTCTAACAAATTAAGATTCCAATCAATGCATGCTGAAAGGAAGATCAAAATTTGGCATCAACAACATAAGAAGACAACAGATCCTAACTGCATAATACCAACTTTTCAAGAATAAATATGGTGTTGTGGATATAGTGGCCCTGCGAGATTATTTAGAAATGCACACAACAAGTAGCCAGAAATAGAATAATTTTAAATTATTTTTCGGGAGACAGTGCATTTTATATTAAAAATCTTAAAAATGGTTAAAAATGTTTAATAAAAATATTTACCCACTCATGCTATAGAGCAATCTTTAAATGCTCAGCAGTATCTCAGCGTTATTGCTAATCAGAACACCCTGCATCTCCATTGTCTTCCCTGATGGAGAGGCTTCCTTACTCATAAACACTCAAACTATCACAGAGTGATAGAACATGACAGTAATTTTCAAGTTCCACATTGACCTTCAGTAATGGATCTTACCTAAGAGAGATGAGCTTCAAAAGCAGCCTCTTTCAGTTGGAATTTACAGCTATTCTCACAACTACATGTCAGAAATCTCTGAGGCAGTTTGAAGGTCAAGAATGGTCCAATGCACAATTAGATTGGCATTTCTAATAAACTGCCATACAACTGGTAACATTTTTAGGTGATTATAGGAAGACACATGGCCACTCTCACTTATTAACTGGCAACCATAGTTCAATCATCTTTAACCATGGCCTCTCTTCCTCAGTCTTTGCCCTACTTCTTAAAATGTTAACAATTGCCATGTCTCAAAGAAAGGTTTTGTGGAGCACAGCAAGAGAAATTATTGTGAATATACATTGGTATTTCAAAGAAGAACGAATTAATGGATATTCAATGGAAATCACTTAAAAAATAAATGTTTTTTGTGAGAATTTTGTACAGGATAAAGGGTGACCTTGGAATGCAGCTAAGACTGACAGTGGAAGTCATTGGCATATGTCTTCCTGTACATGCCCAAGTATACACATGTACAGCAAAACACTTGATGGAACAACCTCTCCTTGTGACGTTTTCATCTTTGGATTGTTAAAAAATGCTTTAAAGGATAGTATTTAGAGGTCGATGTTGTGATGGAGGAATGATTTTGGCTCCCAGCCAGCTTCTATGTTTACATTGGAACCACTACTTGAATAATATGGGTTACTATGTGCAGCACAACCATTTGACCACAGCTCTCAAACTATTCATATTCTGTCAATTGTACTGCATCCTATTTCATTTAGATGACCCTTCTAAACAATAAACTGCATCTAACATAAAAACGTCATAAAATCATAGGCATAACCAGGATTTATGTTGGGGGGAGGGGACAAGACCCACTTGGGTGGGTGGGTGGGTGGGGGGGGGGACAAGTCAAATACATATGTGAAAAGTGTACCAAATATCATCTCCATCTTTGCTGAATAAAGCCAATACTCCAAAATTTTTCCGTCTATAGAATGTGTATACAAAAAGTATCGGTCCTTTGGCCGGGAAAACTAAAGTTATTCACCTGCAGGATTTAAACATTAATCCCCTTCAAAGTACTCTCCTTGGGACTGCACACACTTCTCCCACTACTGCCAATATTTTTTGGAAGGCCTGTTTGGGAATGGCAGACAACGCCACTGTAGTTTTCTGCGTAATATCTTCTCGTGACTGAAATCGGAATCCTTTCAGCGGCGTTTTGAGCTTGGGGAACAGCCAAAATCGCATGGAGCCATATCAGAGGAGTAGGGGAGTAAGGAGGCTGACGGACCAAAGGAGTGCTGTGCTTGGCCAGGAACTCCTGAATGAGATGCGTTGTCGTGATGGAGCAAACAAAATTCCTGTTGCCCAAAGGTCAAGTCATTTCCGTCGTACAGCATCATGAAGGTAACGCAGGACTGTCAGATAGTACTCTTTGTTGATGGTTTGGCCTTTCAAGAAAAACGAAAAATCAACAGGCATATGCTACCTTCATTCACTCTGACGATGACAGACAGCAACACAAGAGCTCTGTGTATGAGACCAATTGCTTGGATGCCATCGAAGATCACCTACACCTCGTCGCCAGGGGTGGCCGTAGGGATGGCCTGGTTGTCTCGTCGATCGGCTCGCCGATCAATGGAGTTAAGCAACTTCAGGTGCGGCTAGCTGCTGGCTGGGTGACAGCCAGTGGCTTGAGAACCACTGCTGGATGGGATGGCTATTTGGGGCACAGATGTTGGGATACTTTAGTCTAACCCATTTGCTCAGTGACCAGTGCTGGATGCCCAGCAGTTGGTGATAGCCACTGGTTTGTTCGTCTGCCAGCAGCTCTTCCATCATGAACCCCCCTGTGCTTCGGAGGGCATGTTAAGCCATCGGTCCTGGCTGCTACTGTCATCTCATTACTGGGATGGAGTAAAACTCCCCCGGAGTAAGTACTGCAGATTATCGTTCTGCAATAACCTATCCTCTGTACAAGATAAGATACACCTTGTCGCTAGAGGAGAAAACCTGTGGTTCATTCGTTTAGGCAGAAAAAATAAAGGTCTGATACTTTTTGTACACATCTTGTATCTTATTTTCAGCAAAAATCAAGTATTTGTATATAGCTTATTATATTTACAGAGGGGGAATTTCCATAAATAATTTAATGAAGGTAAGGCCTGAGCGAGAAAGGTTCACCTCCCACTCAGGCACCTAAAGAGATGGTATTGTCTAGATACCCTTGTGCAGGGGGGGGGGGGGGGCAAAGGCAAAGTATAAAAAGACGGGGCAAAAAATGAATACCATGCCGCCCTGGGCACCATTTGCCCTTGCTACACCAATGCTCCCGCCAATATGTCTGTGATATCCTGTATGTTTTTTTTAACATTCAATTCAAATATTTTAATTTCTTTTATACTTTAATCATAATATAATTTGAATATTTTTGTTCTTTAATTTACATTGGCGATTTTTTATAAAAACTGAGTTTTCCCTCATATTTATATCTTTATTATGACTTTATAATTTTATAAATGTAAAATAAAAACTTATTTTTAAATCATGATTTTAATATGTTGCTTTTGTTTCTAAGGTATTTATCATTAATATTTGCCTGTATAGAAATTGCCCTAATATTTTCTTTATGATATTATAAACGCAACTTAAACAAAACTGTCGCTTTGTGCTTGTATTTGACACTGAAAATGCCGTTTTTATCTCATTGTTTTGCGTTTAATTTCTAAATCGTAATCCTACATTGAGATATCCCTCTTCAATGTTGAGTGTCAACTGGTTCGGTAGACAGTTGAACAAAAAAAATGACATTCGCGTTATATTAATATAAATGCTGAACTTTAATGACAATGTTAACATACCCAAAAGACTTGGCAATCGTAACTCTTTCATGGCTTGACTGCGAGTAACGTTTTTCAAACTTTCCTCCACCACCTGCACCCCACTATTTGAAAGTCGATACGATATTAAAGGCTGAGTTCTGAGGATCCGATTTGCTAGTGCTTTCTGATCCGTTATAATGTCTTGTGATCGATAATGTCACATGAGTGTTTGTATAAAGTGGCATGCCAAACTTTGATCTAAGCCACTCCTTGTCATTTAAGAATATATAACATAATTGATAAGATCTCCGCAGTACACCTATGCTTGTTAGTTATACCTAAACCTTCACTTTTAATCAACAGATCAAATTTCGTCTGCTCAGTACTGAATAATTGATATTAGTTTTAAAAATATCAACTTTAAAAAATAAGTTGGTGAGGAAAGGAAAAAAATTTGTACAGTTCTTGGAATTTTTAATGAGTGAAATAAAAAGGAAATTGATTGCATAAAATATATTTGAAAAAAAATAAAAACTATTTTCCGTAATTCTTTCTATTCTACTTAATACTGCATTCTTAAGAAGAAAATCTGCGAGCGCACTTTTACGTAAAAGTTTGTAGAGTTTCATGTAAAAATTGGAATTTAATGTATTTATTTATCAGTTATAACAAACTTTAAATTAATTTTTAAAATTTTTATATACATAATGTAAAAAAAAAGATTCATTATTCTGTGGTAATTTTATTAAAAGATTCATAAAAAGATTCATTAAAACGCGCATGTGTATTTCAAACAAATTTTAAAATAGATTTTTTTCCTCGTTAAATTTACATAAAATATTAACCCTCAGAACGCCTATTAAAAAAAAAAAGATATAAAATCAAACGAAGATATAAATTATCGTATTAACTATGCAAAAAGAAAAATAAAAAAAAAATTAAATCAAGGCGTATCCGGCAATAAATAAGCAGAAACTATTTCATTAACGCAAATAAAGCAGATTACACGCAAAGAAAACTTATCGTTTCATGCAGATAAGATGATAATGCTTATTAAATAAAAAAGTTTACTTAGTGATAGAGTTAAATGATTTCTTAAGCGTTCTTAAAAAATTCTATATTAACATTTTTGTCTGTTTCAGCTCAAATTTAACCTTGTCAAGGGTAGAAGTAAATCAATAAAACAATCAATCGGATTTTTTGTTATTCGTCTTTATCTTGAAGACTTTGCATAAAGCAAAGTTGAAAGTAATTTTCTCAGTCATTTAATTTCCTAGGCAACTTCCTATCTCAATTGCCGCTGAAATGATAAGAGATTCCTGCTATTAAATAGATTTATTATACATTACTAAGCTTAAAATACATAATCTATGAATATTAATTATAAGTGTATTGACTTCATTCTTCTTGAAATTATTATCACCCATTCATTTTTACTTTTAAAGAATTGTTATTAAAGAAAACCGTTTAAAATGAAAAAAACAAAAAAAAAACGTTACTACCGCTATATGCGCAAATAAAAAAAAAAAAAATAATAATAATAATATAAAGTTTCCTTTAATACATTGCGTTGAAGGAAATGGTTAAATCTGTTAAGATAAATCAGTTGCCCTTTCCATGCCCACTTTATGTTTAATCGAGTTTTACGTGAAATTTGTTTGGTTTATGTTTCATAGAAAAAATATAAAAACACCTGATATACAGGGACAATAAATGGTGGAAGGTAAAGTATTGCGCATCTCATTATAAATGCATGACGTCATCTGGTGCAAAACAACATCTAACTACAACTTACGCGAGTTATTTATTCGCTAGCGTTATTTATTTCATTTAACCAATATTTATTGCATTATTTCATTACTTCATTATTTCATTATTTACTAACCATTTATTTCATTTAGTAGATGTTGCAAAAAGTTGAAAGTTATACTAAAACCTGTCAAACTTGTTTTTTTTCTCTCTCTCTCTCTCTCTTTTTTTTTTTTTTTCCCTTTTCAAATAATAAAAAAGAAGAAGAAGCTAAGCTCTTTCATTTTTTATTTATGTGATTTAAAACTCACCACAATTAATAATATAAACTAAAAATATCACTGATTAACATAAACTGAAAAAAATCTTGAAGAAAGTTACTTTATTAATTTTTTCCCGTTTTTCCGATTTAGAATATTAAATATTGCTTTATTTAATTTGCTTATTCTAATTTAAGATCTTACTTTTATTAAACAAACCATAACTTTATAAGTTTTTAAAATTTAAAATTGTCGTAACACTCGAAAACAATATTGATTACATTCCTGTAGCAATGTTATCGTATGATTGGGTGCTAGGTGATGTCAGATGCGCCGAACCCGAGGCCAATGAGAAATACAGGCCTGGGCACTCAAAAGTCATCTGACTATAGTGGTCTAAGCAACAATCCAATGTTAATTGTCTCCATCTTGGATTTTAACAGTCAGTGTTTTTTCGTTTGTTGGAAACAATGAAGTTTGGATTGTTGGAAACTCAGGTGACTTTTGAGTGCCCAGGCCTGTCTTTTTCGTCGGCTACGCTCAGAACACACAAAAAACAACCGCGCTATTACTCCATCTTTCTTATTCCACCATGCCTAGCGTGATCCTTTGCTTGATGATATGATGACAAACTTAAAGTTCCTTATGCAAAATGTTCAAACTCAAATAAGGGTTTAAACATCACGCGAAGTTTGCGAAAAAGCTGGCGGAAAATGTCATTTAATCTCAACAATTGCCGCAGTTTTCTCGCATTTTTTTAAAATTTAGATTTAATGAACTGCTGGTGCAGAAAGTTCGTTAATGACGTAACGACGTGTTTTTAGACCCTGAATTTTTAGTTTTAGACATTTTCGATACGGAACTTTTTGTTTAGATTGATGCATGGAATCACACTACGTAATCATTGTCCTTTTATATAGAAACACCCTGTTTATTATATTTTATATACAAATAAATAGATCTCTGCAAAAATATATATACAGTCACCTTTCATTTGCATATGCTTATTTTTATATTCGTTATGACAAATATGTTTTTTGCACATGCAGGAAAAGAAGACGCAATTATATTTTTAATGATTTATGCGAAAGCAAAGCCAATTAGATTGAACCAAGCGAAAAGAAGAGACCCATGAAAGCCAAAATACGTTGGCAGTGTTCGCAGAGAATCGGATTGAATTGCAGAGATATTGCATATACGGATTTGGAAATCATAGTTTGTTTGATGTGAAAGAGCACAGTCACGACCCAACTTACACAAGAAAGAGGCGCCAAAAGTAAAAAACAGCATCAAAGAAGCTGCATCAACCAGCAGGTTAAAGCATGGATGAAAGAAACTGGATTCTCAACTCCTATTGTGTCGCCCGTGAGTTTTTTTTTACGGTGGCGCCATCTGGATATTTGCGTGCACATCGCTACCTAAGCAGACGATGCATGATGAAGACGATGACAGGCGTGGCGGCTTACAATGGAGGAGGCGAGAAGTGCGCTGCGCTAAATTACAATAATTCAAGAGTAAAAAATAAATAACTATCCTTTTTTCGTTTTCCGAAGGATCCAGAACGGTAAATAAAAGCCTAGTCACTATGTCGATATTAGATTTTGCAAAAGAAGAATACAATTGTCAGATCACCATCGCCTGTTGTTGTACATTATGACAGTGACTTGATATATGTTTATGATGAAAATTAGGCGACATGGTAATTCAAATAATCAGTAAACTTAAGTGTTTTATACATTTTACATTTTTTTACATCCCAGGAAATAAATAAATAAAAAAAAAAGGCTGACCTTCCATGCAACATCCATGGTTAACAGAAAAAAAATATATTTCGCATGTTTTATGGTAAACTTTTTCAAAATTCTTTGTTGCTGGAATAATAAAATTTTTTGTTCATGTTCCTACTCCAAAGTGTATCATATAAAAAATATATACATGTACATCATATACAAGGTACATCTAATACCATACTAAAAAATGGACATTCTAGGCAAATTAATATTCACTAATTTATTAATAATGTTGTAATAATTTAATTGTAAATTTTCAAAACTTTTAGTAATCCTTTTTAATAAATTTTAACAAAATCTTTTTAAAACTTTATGATTATATAACTTCTGTAGAATTATTTTATTCCTGCCTGAAATAAAATCTTATTAATTCCCCCAAATTAACCTTAACATGTTTAAAAAAAGTTATAATACTTTTGTAATTATATAACATGTTATGCTTACGTGCTTTTACTTGTATGTGTATTTATTTTAAATGTAACTAGGTACAGTATACATATTATATATGTAGGGAATTACTAAGAAAAGCTTTTAATATATATATAATATACAATTAAAAACACGATGATAAAAATAAATTTACGTTGTAACATTGTGTATTCTAACATTCCTTTAATTGACAAAAAGTAAAAAATTAATTTTATCGTCTGCTAAAGGCCTTAATGTGCACGCAAATATCCAGATGGCGCCCCAAATAAAGAACTCAGTTGGAAAATCGGGGAGTTGAATATCCTGTTTCTTTCATCCATGGTTAAAGCCTCAAGACTTAATTGGAAACTTTGTATGTGGACAGCCACCAGAGGTGCGTTCTGTCATTGGATCACTGGACCTTCTAAAGCGCAATATTCGAGGGGCACAATAGGAAAAGTTGCCGAAGACAACCGGCGCACCGGACTATAAAGATTTTCTCAAGTACGATAACGGGCCTCATTCCACAGACCAAGGACTGCACCATTAAGACGCTCCTCCATATGGTTTATGGACGGAACTTTTGGAGCGGCCCCAAATCTGTTTCAACAGCTATTTGCCATTCGAGCACCGCGTGGACAATCCGCGGTGATGTGTTTATATGCCTTCCTCTCGGCAGAAAGTCAAAGCATATATGAAGAACTATTGACTGCACTACTGAGAAAATGCCAGGAGTTAGGATTCAGTGCGAAAAACTGAACATTTTTCCAATTGAAAAACTCGCACTACTGATCTTCGCGAATATTTCAATGACCTTCCAAATTGTTGGATGAACGTGCCCCATCAAGCTGTTGAAAGTAAAATTTCAACTCTCGCACAAATTATTGGCGGATCCTTGTTGTCGACAGTGGACATTCCTTAAATGCAACGGAAACGAAAATGAGATCGATAACGTGGAAATCGGCATAATTTGTGAGGCGAGGTGGAAGCTAGATTCGGCAATAGGGGGCTCGCATATAAGTGCTACTGAAATATTCGACTAAATCTTGAAGCCCTTCAACATTGGGGCCCCGACTAAAGCCCCAAGGACAAAATCCGCAAAAACAAAAGCCCCTAGCCTAATCGGAAAAGTAGACAAAAGACCCACACAGCTCCATATTGTAACTCCAGTTATCCAGAAAAAAATTTATAACTCTATAAAAGTATTGCACCCAATTGATCCCACATAAAAATTAGAGTGTAGGACAATAATTTCAATTCAATCTAGTCTGATTGCATGTATACCATATAAAAATTCTTCCAACGGCTTCTTCTTTTGTACATAGTCTAGGCACAAGGTCTTAAGTCGCTTCTGATGCTCCTTCGTGGCATGTTTAACTCGCTTCTGTGGAGGTTCTCCACGAGATTCCTTGAGAAGAGAAGATTCCCCGTCGTCGAAAGTGGCTTGGTGGACATTCCATAGTTCTGGGTGAGATGATAGATACAACCACGACATGAAACATGAGGTCCTAGTTGATGATCTAGCGTTGATCACGGCATGTTCGAAATCAGTCATGATGGTTGCTGCATCTGGACTGAATCCAAACTCCTGGCATTTGTTCATTATTGAAGTCAATAATTCTTCATCCTGTATACAGGATGTTTCTAAATTATCTCCCGTATTATACATGTTTTTTATTCAAAACCTATTACAGATTTTAACGTGATTTTTTTTATTCACAAAGAAAAATTCAAAAATTCTTAACATGCCTTAATAAATTTCAATGTGCCCATCATTTATGGCGTAAAGGACGTCAGCGAAACTCGATTTCCTCCCATGTTCGGGCTAGCATTTCGGGAGTGATTTCAGCGATTGTTTCAATTATTCTGTTCTTGAGAGTTTCAATGTCATCAACGTTGGTCTTGTACACTCTGTATTTCACATATTCCCAGAAGAAAAAATCAGGTTGGTCTTGTACACTCTGTATTTCACATATTCCCAGAAGAAAAAATCCAAAGGGTTCGCATCGGGTCAAGGGATTTGGCCATCCCTTCCAATTCATCGTCCTGGAAAGTTTGTATCAAGGCGCTGCCTAACTTGCAGGCCTTAGTGAGGCGGTGCTCCATCTTGTTTGTAGACTATGTTGGGCTGCAGTTCTTCCACCTGTGGAATCATTGAAAGGGGAGGTTGCATCGAACCAGCATATCTAGGTAGGTTGCAGCGAAAAAGAAAGGTCCGATTACTCGATCATGCATTAACCTTTGGGCTGTCGCGTATATGCTCCCTTAGAACGCTGTGGGTTCTGTGAGCCCCAAATGCGGCAGTTGTTTCGATTTACTGCTCCGGAAGTATGGAATGTTGCCTCATCAGAGAACAAAATGTCCTCAAGGAAGGTGGGAGCACTGTCGATTTTTTGGAGCATATCCTCAGCAAACTTCTTGCGCTTCGGTCGTTCATCTGGCTTCGGTCCATGCATCATCTGGATTTTGTAGGAGTAAGACGAAGGCGGTGCTTCACTATTTTATGTACGGATGTCATTGGCATATCCAGTTGACGAGCTGCTTGGCGAAGTGATTTACGGGGATTACGATCGAATGCCTCCCTGACCTTTTCTACTCTCTGTAGTATCGCTGAAGGTCTACCAGCACCCTGTTTGTTTAACAGTCTGCCTGCTTTTAAAATTTTTTCATGCCATAGCTTAATTGATTTATGATTTGGATGATCATTTTTAAACTCTGTTTTGAGCATTCTCTGAACTTTAACCATTAACTGAAATTCCGCAAGCCACAACACGCATTGAGCTTTTTCTTGAACACTCGTCATTGTTTACTGCCTTGCGAAAATTGGAACAACGCGCCAACAATGGTACCACGCGCCAACTGCGTGTTTCATTATCAACTCACGCGAGGTTAAGAAACTTTTTGAGTTTTTCTTTGTGAATAAAAAAAATCACGTTAAAATCTGTAATAGTTTTTGAGTAATAAACATGTATAATACGGAAGATAATTTAGAAACACCTGTATGTTTTGAGTTTTTGCCAAAAGTAAAGCATATGTTACTGCAGAATGTCCAAGAGGTGCTGGAACAAATTTCAAGAGGCGCTTGAGGTGTTGAAACAAATTTGCGGGCTGAAGCAAAAGTTGCATCCATATATTATACAGGGTGATTTACATCGAATGTAAAATACTTAAAGGGGGTATTATAGAGGTTAAGATAAACACAAAACGTCCTATGAACATGGGTCCGAATTTGAACGATAACTGAGATATGAACAGAAATAAAAATGCAAACACCAAGTTCAACAAGTTAATAACTCAGGTTCCGTAAGGCCTAGATTAATGAAATTTGGAGAAATAACAGGGTACATAAGACTGTGTATACCTTTAAAATTTGATCTAATTCTAACAAGTAGTTTCCGAGTTACTCATTCAACATCATAACACGTGCTCACTTGTGAGTACTAACTAGCACTTGTTACAATTTTGACTGTGTAACTCGGAAACTTCTCGTTGGAATTCAATCAAATTTTAACGCTATACACAGTCTTATGTACCCTGTTATTTCTCCAAATTTCATTAATCTAGGCCTTACGGAACCTGAGTTATTAACTTGTTGAACTTGGTGTTTGCATTTTTATTTCTGTTCATATCTCAGTTATCGTTCAAATTCGGACCCATGTTCATAGGACGTTTTGTGTTTATCTTAACCTCTATAATACCCCCTTTAAGTATTTTACATTCGATGTAAATCACCCTGTATAGAGTAGCGTCCTAAATTTTGCAGTCCTTGGTTCGTTGCAAATGCTATTTGGTGCACCCCAAGGGCAAACGTCCTATACTACCTGTCAACCAATGGAGAAGGTGGGAGACAATAGACGCAACAAGCTGTAAAGATTTTCTTATATACGACAACGGCCACATTCCACAGGGAGAATAATACCGGGTGGCGCAAAAAAGTGTTAGAAAATTTTCTATTTTTTGATGGTCTTTAAGAATCCGAAGTCAGAATTTCAAAAATCCAAATTTTTTTAGCACACATGCAGAGTCTGTAATTTAAGACTCTATCTCTTTGTCTTCATCGATAAAAGTTCCACACATTTATGACTCTATCTCCTAAACGGTTGGATCAATTGAAAAAACACCAAAAATAAAACATTTCTCAAATGTTATGCACAGTCTTAAAATACCATTAAAAATAGGGGTTTCCCTTGCACAGTTCAAGTTCGAAAATGGCATTGGAGCCATGACATCCTTGAGAAGTTACATGTCGGATTTGTATTTTAGAAGGTAGCTATTGGTTCACTTTAAGTGAGACACCCTATATGGATTTGACTCCCCCTCCCATCAACATAAATTCTTGGTGGGGCATAGAAGGAACTGTATATGATACCGTTTGTGCTAAGCCCATGGAAGGAACTGTGTGTGATACCGTATTCTTTTTGTTTGACGAAATCTTGTAAAGAGCGCAATATGTTGTCTAGAGCAGTGCTTCTCAAACTTTTTTAAACAAGTACCACTCCGTGAGTTGACTGCTAAACGGAAGTACCACTGTCAGTGAATCGTTATTTTACGTTCATGTTTGACATGAAGAAAAAATACTACACGAGTACCACTTGGCATAACTTGAAGTACCACCAGTGGTACGCGTACCATAATTTGAGAAGTACTGGTCTAGAGCTTTCTTTAAGCTTTAAGGGTGCAAGCCATAGCAGGTATAGAGTGCAAGTCGAAAAAAGGTTGAAAAGATGTCTACTCTTATAGAATGCTTCATTTTATACGTCCCACAGAGAAATTTCTGGCTACTGAATCAAACTTAACGATTTTGTTTTGCGCGAACTACAAAAACATTTTGAGAGATCTCGAAGAAAAAAATCGATTTTGTATCATTCAGCTCAGTTCATCAAACTTAGGGTAACCAGAACGTCTCGGCTTTCTGGGACAATCCCAATTTCAGTGTACTGCCCTGCAATAAGTAAGCGTCTTTTTTTTTTTTTTTTTTTTTTTTTTTTAATAAAAAGGAATATAAATATATATTAAATGGATTTTGGTCAAAAATTAGGTGTCTCGGATTAGCGTCGTAAAAAATCTGGCCCTAATTAAACTGTAACTTGTACTTAGCAGAATTGGCATCAACAATTTTGGGTAACATCATGGCAAGAATGAATGAAAGGGAGGGCATCCAAACTTGACCATGATTATTATACTCTATCCAAAGAAAGTTTGAATTGGGCATGTCCAATTTAATTTCCAATTTCAATTGTTTGACATTGTTGCAAAGTAAAATTAGCAATTGAAATCGGAAATTAAACTGGACAGGTCCAGTCAAACTTTCGCTGAACTGAGTTAAAAGCCCCTTCTAGCCACCTAAAGAACAAGGTCTGTTTACGGAACTTCTAAATTGTTACATCACCTATATTAGGTCATTATTAATCGTATTTCTACCAATATTTTTATTATTCAGCTTGTCTCGGACCACTGCAGGACATAGGCCTCTCCCACCACGGGGGGGGGGGGGGGGGTATTTGGTTCTCCCACGCTGACCAGATGGGTTGGGAGAAGCAATGACGTATATTAAAGACGTTTCTTTAATATACGTCATTGGGGAGAAGCATTTTTGAGCTTCTGCCAGCTTTTTACGAATGCTACAAGGTGGTGGTAATAGCTCTGCGAAGTTCCCTAGCCCACGGCGCCTCCTTCCTACCAATAATAAGCCCTAAATTTGGCCCTTTGGTAATGATGTAACAATGTATGAGGTTTCAGTGAACAGGCCTTGTTCTTTAGGTGGCTATGCTGTATTTGAATACATTACTGATGGTCTCTCCCGAGTAAATGATGAGAGACCATCTGATGAAAATTATTATTATTAGACAAGTTTTTTTTTGTTTTGTTCACCACTAGATGACGGTAGTGGATAGCGGCGTTTAGAGACCCTCTATTCAGGGTCAGTTTCAATTCCAACGATAATTAGAATCTTTAATATCGTCCTAGCTAGGTCAGTTCTATATCCACATGCTGTGGTGCGTTCACAAGCTGATTTAATTATGACCTAATGAACCTTAATTCCTGGCCTTAATT
Organism: Rhysida immarginata; assembly: GCA_023313115.1. Taxonomy (NCBI): domain Eukaryota; kingdom Metazoa; phylum Arthropoda; class Chilopoda; order Scolopendromorpha; family Scolopendridae; genus Rhysida; species Rhysida immarginata. The sequence continues at coordinate 2,878,699 of JAHWFO010020423.1, forward strand.
AATAAGAACCAGAGACTATCAGAGAAATCTGATGTTCTACTGTTTCTGTAAGAGCCTTAATTCTGATCGAGGGCTACTGCAAAAGCTACAAATGGAGAAAAATATGAAAATGGTAAAAAGACCAGGAAATAAGGGTACGACAGGGATGAATGAAAGAGTCCATCCATCTCTTTCATCCTTTCATCCATCCCTGGGTACGAGTAATGAGTGGAGGGCGTGAAAGATATTCCCACTATATTATGGCCGAAATGTACATTGGTGCTTATTAAAATGTTTTTTGGAAGTAATGTTCCAGTCTTTCGACATCACATCTAAAATAGTTATAAAAAAGTTTATGAAGTTTATTATGGTTAAAAAAAAATGACGTTTTGTTTTATTAGCTAATTACCGGTTTGAAACTTATTATGGGTGGAAATACCAAATAATACACTTACTATCTTGTATTAAAATAGATCCTTAATTTTGTATGCCGCAAATTTGAGTTTCTTATTTTTCAATTACATGTAATAGTTAAAATCATAAACCTTCTAAAGAGAAGGCTTATAAATTAAGTGAATACATTTGCAATCAATTGGTAAACATTCCATTTTACAAAAAACATTTAAGTTAGAGAAAATAAATTCCATTTTTTTTAAAGAAAATAAAAAAGGTTTTATATACAAGAGGAACACACTAATCCTCATATATATATATAAAAGGAAGAAGGAAGCTTTTCTGTAAGCTTTTGTGTTTCTTAACAAAAATACGATTCGAAGTTTGTTGCTTTTTGGTAAAAAATTTTTTTTTCTAATTCAGATAAATTATGAAAATTTCATTTAGCTTAAAATTTTATTTAAAAACAAAAATAAAGCAATATCTATATCAATTCAACAATGTCTTTTTATTAAATCATTGAAACTGCCATTTACAATCTCAAGACTTCAGTTTTGCATTAAGGCCCCAAATCGGCATTAAATGTAATCAAAATAAACATTCTTTATATTTTATATCAGTATGAAGTTTATATAAAAATAATTAACACTTTGTAACAAAAAAAAAGATCTGTTTTCAGGAGTCCGCCTGCTCTTTGGATGTCCATTGTTTTTCCCTGTAGATGTCCTTGTAGACAGACAACGCAGAGGATAAATTTCTCCCAAATTCCAAACTTCGCTCCAAATTTGGGTCCATATCTACAGCCTCTTTAGCCAACTGATCTGCCAGAGAGAAGAAAAGAGCCAATTTTGTCTTTGTAAGCTGCCGAGGTTCTACGATATCATCATCTTCGTCGTCTTCCTCTTCTTTCTCACCTTGCGTTAATTCCACTAAATCCTCTGTTGATAATTCGTTTTCATGTGCTTCCAGAAACTCGAAAACATCTTCTTCTTGTATATTACTAAACCCTTCGCCTCCAATAATCCGTCCGATCCTGATTATCTCCGTTACTTCCAGGGATGGGTTCACGAATCCTTTTAAATAACGAACGCACTCCTTCCACAAAGACTTCCAAACGGCATTCATAGTGGTGTTCTTTATGTCGTTCCAGGCGTCCTTTATGTTATTGATGCCATGAAGAATGTTGTAAGTGCGCCAAAACTCGCGTGGTGAGGGCTTGTCTGGTCCTTCAGTAGCATCAAGTATTTGAGAAAACACTCGCTTTAAGTAGTAAACCTTAAAAGTTGCTATAACGCCTTGATCCATAGGTTGGATCAAGACTGTTGTATTCGGTGGAAGGAAAATCACTCTAACGTTAGGATGTAAATCCGACAAATGTGTTGGGTGCCACGGAGAACTGTCTATCAGAAGCAATGCCTTGAAATCAATGTTGAATGTACGGCAGTAACGTTCAACTTCGATACAAAAACAGTTGATAAACCACTCTTCAAATAATTTGGATGTCATACAAGCTTTCCTATTGGTTCTCCAATGTACGGGTAAGGTATGTTGGCTCAGACCTTTCAAAGCTTTAGGGTTTTGGAAAGAATATACTAATAAAGGTTTACACTTAAAATCACCTTCGGCATTACCACATAACAGAAGAGTTACTCTATCTTTGATCCTTGGAACTGTTTTTTCTTCCTTCGAAATGTATGTCTTACTGGGCATTCGTTTCCAAAACAAAATCGTCTCTCCTGCATTAAATACCTGTTGGGGTTTGTAGCCTTCAGATGTCACAATTTTTTTAAATTCTTCTAAAAACACAGAAGCAGCATTATCGTCAGAAGTCACTGTGCTTTCACTCGTGTTGTTGATGAAAGATAGATTCTGTCGCTTTTTGAAGTTAGAAAACCAACCGCTACTTGCTAAGAAAGGTTCAGCCGCCCAAGGTTCATTTTCCTGATGGCGCAGACGTTCGTAGAGCTCGAGGGCCTTAGCACGAATGATTTTTGAGTCGATAGGAACCATCTTCTGATTCTGATCCTCCACCCAAATAGCCAGCATCTTCTCCATATTTTCCATAAGTAAGTTTCTCACCCGAGTCGTCGTTTTCGCAGAGAGCGAAGTTCCCTTGGCGACGGAGCTTTTGATTTTGTCCGCGTTCTTCATGATGGTGCGTATGCTCGATTCGTTCACCTTGTACGCGCGCCCGAGAGACGCGTATGTGCACCCATTCTCAATCTGTCGAATGATGTCGAGTTTAGTTTCAAGCGTCAACATTTTCTTTCGTCTCTTCGCTGGGCGTTCGTGTATTTGCGGCGATGTTTTAGAATCGCTCTCGCTCTCCAAGGTGTTAGAAAAATCCATTCTTGTAATTAGGAATCGAGTAACTACGCAACAGTAATGAACGTGTTCATCACGGGTTAGATTATTACGCGTGAAGCGCGCACCGCGCAAATATACGCGCTCGACGCAATGCAGCGCCCCACTACAACCGTGCATTTGCGAAACCACATTCTATGTTTTATAAAGTTAAAAATCTTCGACAAAAAGTAAATCTAAGACACGAATATTTCTCTAAAGCTAAAAAATCGAAATAACTGTAATTTAAAAACTATATTACTATTATGGAAGTAATTATTTTCACTCAATAATAAGAAATGTTTTAAGAAAGAATCATTAAAAGTTCACCTGGCGACAAAACACATAACTATAAAATGCCCCTAATTCTAAAAAAGAGAACTCGCTTGCCGGATACTATATATATTTTTCTATTATGGTTGTCCGATGGAAATTACGATTTCCTTACGATCGCATTGATATCTATTAAATACAAAAGTGTTCTTTCAAAGTGTTTACATTTTCAGAAATATTGGTTTGATTGTAATTCGTGAGCCACCTCTTGAATTCATCGCCATGCACGAAATCATTTTTGTACGTATTTTTCTATTTTATATATATTTGCTCTAAAAATTATGCCGGTGGATTATTAAGGCAAATTATATAAATATTAATTAATTCATCCTTATTATTACCCTTGTGCCCTTGACTATATCGATAATTGACTAGATAACATTTCATTGGCTTCGATCATCAACGGAGACGTCAAAAACTTCAATTACACACTCTGAACTTTAACTACGAGAGCTTCTCAACAACAACAACAACACTCTGAGTTGTAACACATGAATACAAATGAAAATTTTTGACACATGTTTACCAATCTATCTCTAATAAACTAACATAGAAGCTACAGTATATAAAGAGCAATGAGAAATGAAAATTAAATAAATCTTAAATAACTGTTCAAACAAATAACCGTTCTTAGAAAAGAGATATATTTTCACTTTAGTATAATCAAAGAAGCTGCTTGTCCACTTTACCATGAAGCATGTTTGTTGCAAGGTGTGATGTCAGTTTTTGCAGTTCTATGACCAATAAAATAAGTACTGACCATTAGCCTCTTGTAACCGCCAGGGGGAAACCAACTGCCCCTGTGACCAAAAGGTTGGTGTGTATATTCGACAACCCCCGGAGGGGGATGTCGTAAACAGAACACAGAAGGCATTCAAGTAACGGAAAAGAGTGACCAATGAGGCTTGCAGTTATGTGAGGCACGAAGCGCCGAGAGTAGTAAAACTTTCCTAATTTTGCACGTAAAATTTTCCTTAGATAACCTTTCTCGATTTCAGACTTTAAGGCATGGCAAAACGAACAGTAAAAAGAACCAACAGCAGTTTTTAGAGATAACTGAAAAACCTGACGCAATACCACGCGACAATCTTGGTTCGTAGTGAAGTGGCGAAGTAGCTTCTTTGATTATGATGATGATGATGATGTTTTATTTGCTTTCAAAGAAAGCCAAGTAGATTCTCGTAATCAGAATGAAACCACATATCAGGTGATCGGCCCTGATATGCTAAATGAAAAGGTAATAATGAAAGGGACAAATACAAACATCCATACCCGCGACTCATTGGATTCGAGAGTGGAAAGACCTGCACCTTAACCCTCTCGGCCACTAATATTTACCAGAAAAGAAATGGCAGAAGTGCAGATATAGACGTTCCCTAGAACATATTGACTGACAAAAAAGTATTATGTTAATGAAGTTCAGCTTGGGGGTGGACATTGATGTTTATGCTTGTTTTGCACCTCACAGTTGATGTTCACTGGCCACTAAAGCTGTGAGATGTATTCGATGACAACATCGAACTTCGATGTTTTCAGGAATATTGATGAAGGCCATCAAGTATTTTGTAGGCATCGATGTTTGGTCGGTATATAGTTTTGTGTAGTGGAATAACACGTGGAGGGAAATCTAATGTATAGCAAAATAGTCCTCCTAGATCCATGATTCAAGAAGCCACATGACAATCAATAATATCAATACTGAAACTATAGGGCTTATCATAGAACTTTCTATGTGGCAAGAGTTGCAGTTTCACATGATACTTTACTGTATGTTTATACTTTACTACCCATGACACTCCACCCCAGAAACTACAAATTTTAACACCCCAGAAATGTTAATATTTATCTTTTGGAGGGCCACATGTGAAGATCTTGCAGGCCACATTTCGGGCCATCACTGTTGTATACAATCAAGATAATGATATTTCAGTTGAGATACGGATGAAGAATGACTTGTGTTCATATAGGAATGCAGATGCAGTAGATACAAGTAATAGGCAACATCGGAGTACATATTGTTGTTTAAGCTCCCATTTCTCTTGAGAATCTAAAGAATCGATTATGCTTATTCTCTTAAGTAATAGTTAAAAGAGGAAGATTATATTTCTGGTAGATTAAAAATGAAATGTAATCGAATCGATTTTAATGATTTACAGTTTTCATGAATTAATGGAAATCTAAAACAGTTTTTTATTTACTTTGAAATTATTTTTTTTCACTGATTTAGAACGAAGATGATCTACCATATGAAGAAGAGATTCTAAGAAATCCATTTTCAGTAAAACATTGGCTACGATATATTGAGCATAAAAAAGATGCAACAAAGAATATTATTAATCTTATTTATGAACGAGCTTTAAAAGAATTACCAGGAAGGTATGGTTACATTTACATTTGATATGTTATTTGCTTTTTTTTTATATTTTTTTTTTTAAATAAACACGGGAGATAATGTAGTAATCATTTAAACCTGGACATGTGCCTGGGTTAACGTGCTCATAGAAGCATCGATCCAATCTTTATTGTAGTTGACCATCCTGTTAATATGTGTTCAAGGGACCGAGAAAATAAATACGTGTTATCCGAGAATGAAAAATTGTTGTCCATTTGCTGAAGACCATAAAAAAAGATTATAAAAAAAGCAGTTTTATTGGTGTTATATTTATCGGGCGGGGATCACAATTTCGGGAGCACGGTTTCATCGTTGTTTATTTATTGATCAATTTCGGAAGAAGCTTCTCTATCTTGTTGATTCGAGACATTACTATTGATTGGAATGCCATTATTTTGTTGACGTACATAATAGTTAATAAAAGGTCAAATCTTCAAAAAGTTGACATTACAGGAAAAATAAAGCTTGCTTGCTTAAACTATGTTAATAAAGCCTTCTCCAAATCCTCATGCTGGCCGCATTTGGTTCCTTTTAAAGACTTACTGGATTCCGCTTGCTACCTAATTTTCTTTTCCTTTTTCAAAAATGGTAATAGAGTTGTTGAAGGGATATTAAGCGTCTTTGTTAATTTTGTCCTCCTCATGGTGGTATAAGTGATATAAAAATACTGTGAAGAATGGATATTCTGAACCTCATTTATCGAGGAACATATTTATATACACACTGAGAATAAATCAAAATTTGCGGCTATGGAAGAACACGTGAACCCGATGGAACCATGCAGAATTTGCAGTTACGTAAGAATGCCTGCTTTGTTGTTTATGTCCAATAGAACCAATCAGAATCACAGAATAAAATTGACTATCGCATGACTAAATAAAAGTGTTGCAAACGCATTGCAAATAATTTAAGATTTCTAGAATGAATTATGTAATTTTTTTTTCAGCCCGAAAATTACATGTTATCCAATTTCAGAGGGAAAAAAACCCCACATATTAACAGGTTGAATTTACATGGAAATAGCTTTCAAAGGGATGGGACCAAAAGAAAATCATGTACAGTACGGATTTGGTTGAACGCAGTCCGCTACAACGCGAAATCAGCTCCAACACGGTTTTGACGTGGTCCACAATCCTACTTCCGGTTTTGTAAAACAGCATCTTTTTGTGGTTTTTCACCATTTATTTTACATTTCACAACATTTATGATATATGTATATATGTTGAACATTCAAAACTTTACAGAAAATTCAGTTTTATTTGTCGAATTTCCATCGCCAAAGGAAGCCAGCGCAATAGCGAAGTTTTGAAAGCAAAATGACTATAGCCAGTTGAAAATTTATGGCTGCTTCTAAAAACTATTGTGATCGTTCACTTTCAGTGTTAACACTGCCTCAAATGAAGATGACCGTCATTTACTACTTTTAAAAATTCTCCTGCCTAGTTGCCATGTATTTGAACGCTGGCAAACAACAAAATCGATTTTTCCATTCTAGTGTTAACATTCAGTTTTTATTTCATAGCTGCCAGCCACCGCAAGATATTGCTACAATGTTATCTTCATCATGGACTTAAAATTAAAGTTGAAAAATGAATTAAAGTGTTCACAGGCAGAGCTTTAACTGGCTCCTGACGACTGCTTTCGACCGGGTCCGTACTGTGTTAAGCGGTCACATTTTAATGTGTTTCGACTGTAGTTGAATATGGCAAGTATTGAACAGTTGTTCATTCTAGTTAGCCAATTTTTAAAGATAATTATTTTGCCTGAATATCCTATTCTCTAATTTTTAGATGTCTTTTTATAAAAACCATTTCATCTGTGTAACCAAAATAAAAAAATCCATTTATTGCTTGATATAAATCTTTAATTCTGAATACAATAAGGTTAGATACAATAAGGTTTATCATAGTTTATGTTTAAGGTGCTTCAGTGCGTTATTGTTTAGATTATTCAAAAAGAGATTTAGTTTCTAAAATTAAAAATGCAAAAAAATTTATTAATTTGACTAATAATGTTATAAAGAATGAAGACTTAATGAAATCAAAATAATTTTCTTTTTTCTTTTTGCTTTTTTGAATAGTTACAAACTTTGGTATAATTATCTTAAATTAAGGCGGAAACAAGTAAAGGATAAATGTATAAGTGATCCAGTATATGAAGATGTTAATAATGCTTTCGAACGATCTTTGGTGTTTATGCACAAGGTAAGTTTAATACAATCTTGAGATAAGAATTCTTGGACATCAACAATTAAACATTATTCAAATCTCTTGTAAAAGATTAATGTGAAATGTAAATTCTTTTTAAAATTGTTGATAGATTCGTAGTAAGTTAAATAAAGTTAATTCCTTCCTTGATATATGTGAAAAAAAACTAAACATGAAATTTATAAGATGTAAACATGTAAGATATAACTAAAATTTTAAATAATCCAAAACTCTATTTCTAATTACATACCTGCTGTCTTGTTCTTTGAGTTCTTGCAACAATAAGATCTTTGTTCCTTCCTTCTAAGGAATCTTGGTCGAAATTTCACATTGGATAAAGCTTGTAGTGTTGTTGCTAGTTTAGACCCCTTGCTTGGAGAAATAGGATATTGGTAATGGAACATGATAATCTGTATTTGATTCTGAATTTGAATATAAGAGTTCATTGAATTTTAAATTTGCATATAAAGGGTGCAATTTTGATATGCCCATGATTCCAACCAACCAATTAATTTTGAATTTAATTATAAAGTCCAATGAATCCACTTTACAAAATAACAGTTAATTAAAGAAATTATAAATATAAAATAAAATTATAAGACATAAAAATGTTTTCAAGAGATGTTGCTTCTCATATCATCAGTATATGAAACTCTCTTATATGAAAATTCTAAGAGTAATGTTCCATCTTAGTAATGTTCAATGTTCTTGCCTTATATATTGTTGAATTTGAAAAAATTCCTGCTGAATCAAACTTAATTTTGAGATTAATTATAATGATTATTAATTGTAATTTATCGGTATTTATTATTATTATTATTATTATTATTATTATTATTATTATTATTATTATTATTATTATTATTATTATTTTACCAAAATATGAGAGGATTAAAAACCAAATTACAGAATAATATTTTAGTTATGAATGTAGACATTTTTTGTCTCACCGAAACGTGGTTGAATGCATCGTTTACTGAGGAAATGTTGAACGTCAATCAGTTATCTGCTTAGGTGTGATAGACGATCTGGTTGCAGAGGTGGGGGTGTTTTAACCATGTTTAAGCATACGCTTAGTGCTAATAAAATCGAATTTAATTATTCTTCAGAGAATATTGACTGTGTTGTATCCAGGATTAAGCTTGCTTCCAAGCCTCATGATTATATTAAATTTTTATATTTAGCCAATGTCTACATATCACCATATATTAAGATTGATGAATTTGATCAGTTTGTTGATGATTTGGTTAATTTGAACTCGCAGTGTATTAATGGAATCTTTTTGATTATTGGAGACTTTAATTATTGTGCTGAATATTTTTTTTATCATGCTGCTCGTCTACAAATTATGGAAGAGACGTGTGCGAATATGGACTTATCAAACTATAATTTTGTGACAAATCAGTATGGCTATTGTTTAGATAAAGTTTTTTCCTCTAGAAATGTAGAAGTTACTCGTAGTGCTGATCATTTAGTTTTACCTGATATATTTCATCCGCCGTTGTCAATTCAGCTATGTTATGATGGCCTTGTTCAGCACCATTGTATAAGCTACTTATACACTGGTGGCCAAAAGTTTGGACCAACCAGCAAAATCAAGAAAGAATGAATTTTTACCAAAAATATTTTACACCTACAACTCTAAGCAAATATGAAACAATATTCAGGGAAGAAACAAATTTATTTCTGCGTCGTTGCTTTTTTATTACCTTAAATCAAAATAAGACTGGCCAAAAGTTTGGACCAATATCACAAACATTCACATAATTTGCATATTACAAGTCATCTTGCTGTGTGGTGAGCATTAAAAACAATGGTATGTATTGTACAATGTTAACTGAAGGCCAACGAGAGCGAATTAGAAATTTTAACAAGCAATTTACAAACTTCAAAAAAGTTGCTGAAATCTCCCGTGTGAGCTACAAATCTTTATCAGAATGGTTAAAAATGTTAATTGGAAAATAGGACGACCTGGTGCACTGACGCGAACAGACAAATCAAGAATTAAGAGACATGTTAGACATGACATTACATCTGGGCATGTAGTCAACACCACACAAGTCAAACTTAATCTGAACTTGCTGCCTCAGGAAGAACAATTCGCAGCGAACTACATGCTCAGAACTTTGCCTGTGAAATTATACCCAAAAAGTTTCCACTAACACAGAAACGCATGCAGGAGAGACTGGAGTTTGCTAAGACTCATCTGCATGAAAACACAGACTTCCAATTGGTTGTGTTTTCTGATGAAAAACGAATCAGTTTGGATGGTCCTGATAACATAGCTTCTTATGAAGAGCATCGTGATAAAGAAACACTTGTTCCACTGCGAATTAAGCGGCAAATAGGTGGTAGTGGAGTGATGATTCTGGGTGCCATCGGAAGCAATGGAAAGTTGAAGATTCTCATTATAGATGGACATTGCAAACAGCTCAATATAAAGATGATCTTCACAATGTGTTCATCCCTTTGTGCAAAGTTTAGTTCAAGCAAAAACCATGGATTTAGCAGCAGGAAAGTCCACAATCTATACTGCACGAGTTGTGAAAGCCTATTTTGAGAGCAACAACATTTCCACTTTTGCTTGGACTGCTGGAAATCGAGATCTCAATGTTATTGAGAATGTGTGGCATCTCACGGAACATAAAATTTACCAAAACATTCAGTACAAATCTCGAGAACAACTAATAGCAGCCATTCAGAAAGTTGTTAAGCCAAATGTTATTAAAACCTTATTTAATTCTATTTCAGGTCGTTTGTCAAATATTGTAGAGTCAAAATGATATCAAATATGAAAATAATTCATTAGTTAATGATGTAATATTTTTTTCCCTTTATGTTATACAATTGTGGTCCAAACTTTGGCCAGTCTTATTTTGATTTTAGGTAATAAGAAACCAACAACGCAGAAATAAATTTGTTTCTTCCCTGAACATTGTTTCATATTTACTTAAGAGTTGTAGGCATAAAACAGTTTTCATATAAATTCAGTTTTGCTTGACATTGCTGGTTGGTCCAAACTTTTGGCCACCAGTGTATAATTTCAAGAAAGCTAATTTTTTTGGCATTTATAATGCATTTGTGAAAGAGAGTTAGCATGATGTGTACAGGTGTGATTCGGCTGAGCAAGCAGTAGAGTCCCTAAATGGAGTTATTAATCATATTATAGGACAATTTGTTCCAAAATGGAATGTTATTACTCGGCACTCAAATCATTCTTTTCCAAAATGGGTTTCACATAATTTAATTGTATTATGGAAGCATAAACAGCATTTACATAAGAAATGGAAAATTAGTAATAATTTGAGCGACTATGCATCCTTTTCCGAAGCTAGAAATCGCTTTAAAAAGCAGTTAGAATTGGATAGAAGGAAGTTTTATCAAAATCTTGAATGCGATCTTATTAAGAATCCAAAGAACTTTTGGCAAAATGCAAACCGTTTATTGAAACGATCACAAAGCGAGAGACCTTACGAAGGTTTATTAAATAGTGAAAATAATCTGAATAGTATTGCGGATATTTTTATGAGAAATATGTCTAATGATGGCGTTTGTCATTTAGATCCTCATAGCAACTCAGAGTTGGAGAACATAGCTAGTGTTATTCTTGGGAAATATAATATGAAACTTTGTAGTTCGCAGGATATAATTTGCGAAGCTAGTAAGGTGGACTGCTCACGCAGTCCTGATCATTCGTGTATTCCGGGATATATTTACCGAGGATGTATTGAATGCTTTGCTAAGCCGTTGTCATATATTTTTAATTTAATAATCAAAACGAGGGTTTATCCTAAACTTTGGAAACAGGCTTTTTGCATTCCCATTCCGAAAATTAAGCGGCCTAAATCTCTTTTGGATTTTCAACCCATCATGTTGCTTCCATATCCGGCTAAACTTTTTGAATCTGTATTAGCAAAAGATTTATATTCCTATTTTAAACCTATTTTTCCTCCCTGGCAACATGGCTTTATAGAAATCGATCTACCTTTACGAATCTTTCGTATTTGTTGGGGAAAATTGCTGAAACATTGAATAAGCAGAAGCAGCTTGATGTAATTTATGTGGATCTAGCAAAAGCTTTTGACTCGGTAAATCATGATCGATTGATTTGCAAGTTAGGTGCCCTTGGATTATCTGCACAAAGATGTATTCTCTGTAGGAATCTACTTACTGGAAGATCTTTCCAGGTTAAATTTGGAGATATTAAATCTAGATTTCTTGCTGCCAGTAGTGGCATTCCGCAGGGCTCACCTTTAGGTCCTTTATTGTTTGTTTTATATTTAATTGATCTGGATAGGTCTATTGATCTTGCTTTGGTTGATATATTAGCCTATGCAGATGATATCAAGCTTTTTCGTAGAATAGATTCCAATGATGATGCTCTGATTCTTCAGAGACAAATTGCAAAGTTAAATGAGTGGTTTAGGTGAAAAATGCTTAATATTAATGTGGCAAAAATAACTGTTATGTCTTGTATGAAAAAGGATAATCCATTATACTTTAATTATCATCTTGCATCTAAGAGTATTACACGGGTTAGCGTTATGAGAGATCTTGACTTGATATTCGATAGTTCTGGAACGTTTAAAAACCATGTGCGCTTGTTATTGACTGATATATCTTCCAGACTTGGTTTATTATCTAGGTTGAACAATTTTTTTCATGATTTTAACACTTTTAAAGCGCTGTTTAATATGCTGGTTATCCCTAAAATCTGCTACGGGATAGAAATTTGGTTTTTGAGGCATAATTACTTAACGTTATGACTTGAAGGAAAACTAAAGAGGTTTTTCTCACAATTCTGTAATTCCCGAGGTGAACCTTTAGCCTTTGATAATCTAACAACTGCCTCTACTAAAAACACTTACTCCCAGATAGAGGTTTCCATTGAGGCTCTTGCCGATAAAGCGCTTAATAAAATCTTGAAGCACATTATAATGGGGAGAATAGATGCGCCTAAAATTCTTGAAAGCATCAGCTTCAGGTTCACTAAAGCCTCAGCATGGCATGGACTCTCATTGTATACAAAAATTTTTAGAACGAACTACAAGTTTTTAGATGTTGGCTTTAAAATATCACATTTTTATAATCGTTGCAGACTAAAACCTATTATTTTTTTTAATTGATTAATATTTTTTTTTTCAATCATAGCAATTTTAAATTTTATTAAATTAAATTTGAGTTTAATTTTATTAGTGATTTAATATTATTAAAAGATGAACCAGTGTTATTAAATAGCGATTTGTAGGCTACTTTTCTTCTTCTTCTTCTTATTTTTTTTTTTTTTGATCTGTTGGTCCTTGTCATATGTTTGTTCGTTTTCTTTTCTTAATCTTTTTTTAGGTCTTATGTCCACATCCTCTGCCCAGGTGTTGTTTTTTTTTGTTTTGTTTTGTTTTTCTCTTCGACTCTGGCCTATTTTAATCCTAGACTTAGTTTGTTTTTTTTTTAGCTGTATTGCTTGGTCGCTTATATTAAGTTTTCCGTTCTTGATTTTATTGCTTTGTTTGTATTGCTTGTTCTTTTTAATGTTGGCTTTTTAATTGTCTTATTTACTTTTAAATGTTTTTCATTAACCCCATTTTGGGCGTAAGCCTGCTGTTACAATTAATTATTATTAATTATTATTATTATTATTTTAATTTAACATTTTAATAGATGCCTCGCATCTGGATGGATTATTGTCGCTTTCTTATGGACCAGAAAAAGATTACGAGAACTAGACAAGCCTTTGATAGAGCTCTTCGTGCACTTCCAATTACTCAACATAGACGAATTTGGCCATTATACCTATCTTTTGTAAAGTCTCATAATATTCCAGAAACTGCTGTTAGAGTATACAGGCGATATTTGAAGGTGAGATTAGAGCACATTTAGGAAATTCTTCTAATATTACTTTATAAAAAACACAGGAGATTGAATATTTTATTTTACCAAATGTATAAAAGTATAACAATTTTTTTACTTAGCCTTATGTTAACTGAACATTACTTAGCAATGCATGTCAAGAAATTTCATTGTAATAGGAGGTAAGACGATATGCAGCTTCTTTGCAATGCTTTATGCATGAGCTGTATGCTCTCAGGAGTGGGTTAGACAGGAAAGCCACATCGAGATACCTCCTATTGTTGATATTTCACTGTTATTTCATTTTGGATTGTTTATTTCCTCGTCAGAGTTCACCTCAATAACAGTTTTTCTAATCCATTTGTTAAATATAAATAAATTTGGTTATTCACGTACTGTATTCTAGATGTTTAATCCTTTTATCTTATTTGATTCATTTTTATTATTTGAATGAAGTATGTGAAAATATGATGAACAACAAATGGAATATTATTACTGTGTTAAAAGATAATTCTGCCCAGAAATTTAGATTGGTTTTGTCTTATTTTTTCAGCCCTTTTTTTAACATTTATTTAAGTAATTTAATTTGGATCTATTATTTCATTATTGAGGTTATGAAAGATGCCCCTAGCCATAACCAGCCATAGTGCTCAGTTATTTTTTTTTGGTATGAGAAGTACGTAAAAAAACAAAAAACACTCACACTGCAAAAAAAAAAAAAAAAAAAAAAAAAAAAAAAAAAAAAAAAAAA
>JAHWFO010020423.1:2898374-2928372 GCA_023313115.1 Rhysida immarginata
TTTTTTTTTTATTTCTTTCTTTCCACGCTCATTGCTTATTCTGTACCGAAATTTTCTGTATATAAAGGCCTGCGAGCCTCTTGTTGTGTATCCTGAAGAAGCCGGGAATAAATGGCGAAACTAGTCGATAATTCTGTGTCCACCTTTTATACTGTAAAGCCACCACTCACTTCATCCTGTCTTTTGCCACCTTGTAGTTTCGGTTTCTGAAAAGAGCTGCTGCAAACATGGCGAAGCGACAGCATTTAACGTTTGAGAAGAAATTGGAAATTTTAAGGATTGTTGAATTTGGAAAACGTAAAAAGGATATTGCTGCTCAGTATGGAATTCCAGCCTCTACACTGTCAACAATTATCAAGGATAAGATTAGGATTGAGGCAAATGCAACCAAGCTAGGAGTCAACAGAAAAAAACGTGCGTTTGTCGGATTACGAGGATATCGATCAAGCAGTGTTTAAATAGTTTGCAGCGACTCGTACTAGAAACGTTCCTGTAAGTGGACCATTGATGTGTGAGAAAGCTTTAGACTTCGCAAGGAAGCTTGGCCATCACAACTTTCAAGCCAGCAGTGGTTGGCTCCATCGTTTCAAAAGACGTTTCGACATCACTTCCAATCTAATTTGCGGAGAAGAAAACAGTGTCCCTAGCAATTCAGTAACCACATGGCTTGAAAAAATGAAGCCTGTTTTTGAACAGTACAGTTCTGCTGATGTATTCAATGCAGATGAAACGGGATTGTTATACCAGTTGCTGCCTCATCGCACTCTAACTGTGAAAGGAGAAACATGCAAAGGTGGGAAAAATTCGAAGGTGAGACTTACTGCGCTGTTTTGCGTAAACAGCACAGGTACTGAAAAGCTATAGCCGTTCATTATTGGAAAATCTGGAAAACCCAGATGTTTCAAGAACATAAAATTCTTGCCGTGTGATTATCAAGCCAACAGAAAAGCATGGATGACGCATGACTTATTCAACAGCTGGTTAGAAAAACTGGATAGAAAAATGAAACAACAGGATCGTAGCATTTTACTTTTAGTGGACAATTGCTCAGCACACATAGCAGCTTCAGTACGTCATCCAAATGTACGTTTGGAATTCTTCCCACCTAACTGTACTCCAGTGCTGCAGTCTCTAGATCTTGGCATCATCCGTTCTGTAAAGGCGCAGTACAGGAAACAGCTGCTTAGAAAAATTATCTTGAATCTGGAGTCGTCATCTGAGAAGAAAGTGGATGTCAAGCAAGCCATAGATATGATTTCTATTGCATGGGATTCTGTCAAGATTTCAACAATCCAAAAATGTTGGTTTAAATCTGGTATAATTGCTGGTTGCGAAGTGGAAGTTTGTGATGATCACGATAATGATGATGATATTGGAGAACTCTGGTCATCTGTGACAAAATTAAGTGGACCTTCAAATGAAGTTCGTTTTGAAGATTTTGTGGCTGCAGATGACAATGTTGAAGTGGCACATGATTTCACTTATGATGAAATTATCGCCAACCTGACTGTAGGCGTACCTGCACAAGAAAGTTCTTTACTTGTAAGTGATGATGATTCAGATGAGGATGAGGAAGACGAAACTGTGACTCCACAGCTCGCCCTAACTCATCTGGATAAATTGCGAAGATTTTTGTGCACCTGCGATAACATTCCTGATAGTTTTGTTTCTTGTTTGAATAGCATGGAAAATTTCATTGAAAAACAGACATGTTCTAAATTAATTCAATCAAAAATCACTAACTTTTTTAGTAAGTAAAACATTGGAAAAGTATTGTATACCTATTTGTAACAAGTAAAATTAAACTTTATTGTTGTACTGTACACCCACCCATGTTCACCTCACTTTAACAAAATTTCACTTTAACGAATTTTTTTCTGAGTCCCCACAAGTTCGTTAAAGTGAGGTTCGACCTGTATTCTGATGATAAAAGCAATGAAAATAAGATTTTTTCGAAAAAAAAATTTTTTTGGGGGGGGGGGGGAGGGGAGGTGTGTATTATACAGAGAATTACGATAATTACTCTGCTCAGTCAGGGTGTCTACCAATCGGAAAAATATGAAAAACCAGGGTTTGTTAAGGAAATTTAAAAATATACAGTGTCCCATATTAATGTATACACTCTTTAAAATGAAATGAGATAGAAACATAAGGTTTGTTGTATTTTATTCTTTAAATTTCTTTAAGCCCGTACATGTTCAAAATTCCACCTTCTGCCACAGTACACTCCCAACACCAACGTCGAACAGAGCGACATAATGACTGTATTGTAGGTAATGGAATATTATTGATGGAATGTTCAATCTGATCTCTAAATTCCATCAGTGTTTGTGGCGTACACTGTGTTTTTTAAAGTTCCCCAAGGTAGAAGTCGAGAGGGGTGAAATCGGGAGATCGAGGCAAGAACTCCGTAGCACTTCCTCTTCGTCCTATCCATCTGTGATTGAATGTGTGATCGAGGAAAGTTCTTACATCAACATGAATGTTAGGTGGAGCCCTGTCTTGTTCGAAGTAAATCTCATTAATGTGTTTAAAACTTAATATGGGACTATTTTCCTCAACGTCGGTTGATCGAATGGCGGATTAAAGGACTTTTACTGTATGTAATCTTTTATTATATTTATTCCCCTCCCCTAGTAAGGATATTGATTTATTTTGTTATCCTGGAACACTTCTTATGTACAAAGATAGATTTCCCTCGTTTGGTCAGTGAAAACTTGGAATTTTTTTGCATTAACTTGGTAGACACCCTGTCAGTACAAATAATCTTTTTGTTTTTCATTTCTTTTATTTTATATGTAAGTAAGTATAATATTATTAATTTTCCTTATCTCTCAGGCAAGAATTATTTTTGAAAAAGCTGTCCAAGTACACTATGTTAAAGTTGAAGATTTGGCGACTGTTTGGTGTGAATGGGCTGAAATGGAGCTTCGTCACGAGTAAGAAGATGTGTAGTTTAATAAGTTTTTAAAAACGATACTAAATGTGTTTTTTTCCCCGTATTCATATTTATACACTTCTGTTGACATGTGGCCAAAAGTCACAGGAAGGGTTGTCCCATTTGAAAATGTGCCGCGTATGACTCCCGAATGTTACGGTCAGATGCAGCGTATGGTGCTAGTGTAGACGCAATATCTGAGCACTCTGTTACAAACCGGTGTTTAGTGAACATAGCAGCATGTTACGAGTTAACAGACTTTGAACGTGGGATGATAATCGGTGCAAGACGCATGGGTCATAGCTTAAGGGAGATTATACAAGAATTTGGATTTCCGAGGTCAACAGTGTCTAGGGTGGATCTTCAATATCGCAGAGACAATGTTTTGACACACACAAACCGCCGCACAGGACGAACACAAGTGTTTGACGGACGGACGTCACGTTACCTCAGGAGAGCTATACAGGGCGATCGATGGGCTACTGTGAGTCATTTCACTTCCGATTTGAATATAGGGCATCAGGAACCCATTTCTATGAGGACTGTATGGAGATAAATGCACCGCATAGGCTTCCGCAGAGCCTTGATACAGAGCTCAACGACTGGCAAGGGCCCGTGAACATCGTCACTGGACCAAGGAACAGTGAGGGTGTGTAGCATGGTCAGATGAAGTCTGGTTTCACTTGTATCGAGCTGATAGACGTGTGAAAGTGTATGTCCCATGGAGCTATGGACCCTGCATGTCAAGCTAGAATGTGGCTCTGTTATGGGCTGTGTTCAGTTATGCGTGGGTCATTATCTCTCTATTATGATTCCAACACCTCGTAGAGGCATAGACTGTTACTGCAGTTTTGAGGGCTTGCGGAGGAACAACTCGCTATTAACATCACATCCCGTGCCTTCCCGATGACTTTTGGCCACTCAGTTTATATTAAAATAACTGATTAAGAGAATTTATTGCTTGAATAAATGTTTTTTTCTCTCAATTTTTTTTGGCTTTAAATCTGAATAAATGTGTTTTTTTCATGATTAGAAACAATGAGGAGGCTCTTAAATTGATGCATAGAGCTACCACTCCACCATCTAGAAAAGTGGACTACCATGATCAGGTAAATTGTTGTTACATATAAGTACAGCAATAATTAGCTTTAATTTAAACACTTAGCATTTTTGTAAAGTTAAATTGTTTTTGTTATTAATTATGAGTAATATTATCACTTTGTAACTATGAAAGGTTTGAAGAATATCTTCAGTCTCATTAGAAAGAGAAGGAATAAAGTCTAATTATTATCTTTTATTTGACTTGAATTTTTATCAATTGATTTTGATGGTTTATGGGTGAGTTGGAGTTCCTATTTGTGGGTCGGAGGCTTGCTCTGTTAGTTGAGCTGATTTAGTGACTTCAGGTAAGTTTATATGGACATATTGTAACAGCTTGGAAGTTAATTGAGCACGGTAGCTCAATTTTCATTAATCGGTAGAGAATCTTCTTGAGCTTAATTTTCATGTCTTGAAATCGATCATGTGACCTTTAGAAATGACAATATTTGACGTGTATACTGTATTATTCGACGAGGAAAGAGGAGAAATGAAAGCATAAAGCATTCTTTTTGATTTTTGAAATACTATGTATAAAAAAGAAATTCAGACTTTTTCAAGCCTTTTTTGTCAAAGAAAATTTAAAGAACTTTTAAGAGAATATAAATACAGCATGTGATTTAAAACAATTTTAGCTATTTAGGATATTATCTGTTCTCAAAACTAAATCCAAAATTCTTTTGCTTTTCAGGGTGAAACAGTACAGATGAGGATATATAAATCTTTAAAAGTTTGGTCAATGTATGCTGATTTAGAGGAAAGTTTTGGGACATTTAAGGTAACTTTTTTAAAAAGCCTACCGTGCTTTGTTATTTTATTGCTCATTCAAGTGAATTGTGTTAACTTGAAAAATCTTATCTTCTATATTCATTTAGCATAAATTTATGAATTTAATATAATACATGCAGACATTGCTGAATGGCCTCTTTATTATTTACACCCCCTATAGGAGAGTGAACTGCTATAGTTAGGACTGTTTATGTCACTGACAGTCGTGTGACTGCTTTCAAGGGCATTAGGCAGTTTATAGCAACTTTCATTATCAGACATGCACGATATACAAAATAGTGATTTGATAATTTCTAACATGGCATGATGTTTGTTGAATCCAACTTTTCTGCAGTGCCAACATGTTGGCCTTTTCTCGTACAACTGTTACTTATTGTACATTGAGAATATTGCAATTCCCAAAAAAGCATCAAACCAAAAGCGATACTGTAGCTAACAGCATCTTGTCAATGACAGGAGTATACAGCACTTGGAGAGGATTGTGCATGGCAATCAGCAAGCAACAGTGCATGAAATAACTGACCATTGCTGTTTTGAAGTTGGTTACAGAGGATAATTTAATAACACACTTTGCAATGTTGTCCTGTTTTGGCTTTAACATCCAATGAATGGCCTCTGTGGGTAGCAAGCCTTTCTGCCTGCAGTGACGCATAAGCAGTTGGATTGGATTATTGCTGATTGGAAAATATTGCATGGCCCTGTGAATGATGCTTCTTCACCATATAGATGGTAGATTGTGAATATGATATAAACAGCATAAGTTAAAATGCATTTCGAGTAAATTTCATTTGTTGATCATTTATGTTTTGCTTGTAAGATCTTTTATTATTCACTTATTTGATGAAGCTCTTTCAAGAACATTTTTGTTTTTACTGTACAACATTGCCAATGGATTTCATTTATTTTCAGTCTTGCAAAGCTGTTTATGATAGAATTTTGGATTACAAAATTGCAACACCTCAAATTATAATCAACTATGGTCTATTTTTAGAAGAAAATAATTACTTTGAAGAAGCTTTTAAGGTATATTGCAAAATATATACTTTATTTTAAAGAAAATTATTTTATTTCTACATGGAGAAATACGATAACAAAAATTATTGGTTTAAGTTGCTTCTTACAACAAGTTAGATTTTAATTTATTTTCAGGCATATGAAAAAGGCATTGCAATGTTCCGCTGGCCAAACGTCTATGATATTTGGAATACATATCTCACCAAATTTTTGGATAGATATGTAAGTATCTTTGTAATTCATTTGATTTTTGTATTAAGTAATGGTATTATTAAGTACCGAAAGGTGCTTTATGGTATTACTAGGGGAGGGGGGGGGGGGGGTTGTTCATCTGTAATTTGATCTTTTGAACACTATGAAAGATTTCAAAATCTTTTTTCATCAACCAATACATTTGGTTCATTAAAGATGATCAAGTAATCTGCTATCATAAGCTAAGCTATCATTCTGGTACACCCTACAAATTTTCAATGCTAAGATATTGCAAGTAATATATCAAACAAATCGTAACGCCAAGATATGAGCAAACATAATGTTATTAAGTACGTTTTCGCCAATCAATAAATATGGTTTGAGGATCGTCGTAATTGGTTCAATGCCACATGTTCTAAGGTCATCATTATGATACTCCCTTAGAAATTTTCAATCCTAAAATTTGGCAGATAATACATCAAACAACTCGAAACGTCGAGTGAATGAAGATATCTAATAATTATTGACTATGAACATGATCAAAATTGGTTCAGTGGTACGTGTTCTAATGATACCTTTATGGTACTACTGGAAATTTTCACTGCTAAGATATGGCATTTTATATCAAACAACTGGAAACAATGTGGCATGAATGAATATATAAGAGTAACTAATAAGCTCAAAGGTGGTTGAATTTGAATCAGTGGAACCTGTTTTAATGTTTTCAAAAATGATTAAAAAATTTTGGAAATAAGTTTCAAAAACTTTAAATATATTTAAAGTTTAGCCTTTTGGTATTTGGTTATGTCATTTCTTAATAGTTTATTTTATTATTATTATTAAATTTTGCATGTATACAACATTAACAATTCTTTCTTTAGGGTGGTAAGAAATTAGAAAGAGCACGTGATTTATTTGAACAGTGTCTTGGAGATTGTCCAGCAAAATTTGCTAAATGTAAGTGAATTAACTAAAATTTTTATCTTGTGAAACTTTTCTGTCTATTAATTAAAATTGTATTTTTAACTATAAAAATTTTTATTGATTTTTGTCTTTTAATAAATTTGACTTTCAACAGCTTTCTATTTGTTATATGCGAAATTAGAGGAAGAGCACGGCCTTGCTCGACATGCCATGGCTGTATACGATAGAGCAACAAAGGGAGTACTAACTGAAGAACAATTTGAGGTTCATTAATAAATTATTATTATTTTTAAATACGGTATTAGCATGTAAACAAACAATAAAATAATGTAAGGGTGCTTCCAAAAATTCATTCTAATTGTGATCGAGCGAACTTGTGAGCTCTGCATCGTTGTTAATTGCCGTATGTAATTGTTGTTAATTTGATCATCAATGCTAGCAAACTTGTTGATTGTGACGTCTTTGTGGAGAGGATTGTTTATGATTAGCTAGTGTATTGCATTGTAAACATTTTCCCGAGATCCAGACAGAGCACCAGTCGGCTCATCAATAAGTGCATCTTGCCATCATTCAGTGATTGAACTATCGAGTCCAATTTCTTTCAGTTTGAGCCTGATCACCTTTGCTTTGCAATAAATTACAAAGGCCAGCTGTGAAAGCGTATCCCACCTTGTTGTTTTTTTCTCAGTGTGGTTTATAATTTTGAAATGAATCTTCAGAGACTTGGGGAGAATCGATAAACAGCATGCAATGCATGTGACTGGCAGTGTAAACAGACTGTGACTAGTTGAATGTAGTCAGTGTGAGAGGAAGTGTCAGAGCGCAATGGAGCAACGTGTAAACATCAAGTCCTGCTACAAATTGGGGAAGACTGCAACGGGACACATGAAATGTTGGTGCAGGTGTACGGGAGGGAAGCAGAGACCAAAAAAAAAAAGCCGTCTGCAAAAATCCAAGGTGAAAACACTGTTGATCGTCTTCTTCGACAACAACGGCATCAACCATTAATGCTGCCATTTGTTCCTGCAGGTCAAACCATTAATGCTGCCATTTTCAGTCCTGTGCAACTCTGGCCGAACCCGTACACCTGCACTAACATTCCATGTGTCTGCGTTGCAGTCTTCCCCAATTTGTAGCAGAACTTGATGTTTACACATTGCTCCATTGTGCTGTGACACTTACTCTCACACTGTCTATGTTCAACTGATCGCAGTCTGTTTACACTGCCAGTCACATGCATTGCATGCTGTGTATTGATTATCCCCAAGTCTCTGAAGAACCATGCGCATGCACAAGAACATGCACCAAGTTGCCGTTCAGATATGACACCATTCACCGAATGTTTTAGGCACACCATGTACACGGTATAAGTGAAGGAAATAATGAATGCAAAGAGTGTGCTATAAATGAGGGCGAGTCAAAAATTATCTGCACTTTAGCCATAACGCACTTTCAGCTTGTAGGAATATAATTTTATTGAAGAATATTATTTCAAATAGTCTTTTTCGTCGGCTACAATTGTAAAATGGGTATATAAAGTGATGCCATATAGCCTTCTGCACATTAAGGTATTGACAGTAACAGAAGACAGGCGAATACCTGGTGAGAAATTGAATATCGTCTAGTTGTTCTCAAGAGTTACGAAATGTACACATGTCGAAGTGTACTAACGATGTGCTTTACAAACCAGAAGTAATATTTGGAAGTCTACCAACCGCGTCAACCTGCGATTTTCATGTCGGAACGGACCCGGTTTTACCGGGTCTGTACTGTAATTGTATACACTTCTCATTAAAGGTAATCGAATTTATAAAACATTGTGAGTAGTCGTGTAGTCTTTGTAATTGTCATGTAGCCTCGTTTTTGATTTACTGGTTAACTCGAAAACCTGATAACTCCGCTGAAGATTCAGGTGATCAGGGTTCAATTGTATATGATGGGTATTTTAAGTTATTATGAGCAATATTGCTAATTTATTTGAAAAATCACACCCGGCTTTAGAAAATAGGGGAATGAGCGCTTAAGGTCTTAAGTCTAGATTTGTTTTGTTTTTTTGATGGGTGGTTGCCAAATTTACAATAAAAAATAATTGAATAGTTTTAATTATAATAACTAATTAACATGTACTAATTTCTTTGTAGATGTTTAATATATACATCAGAAAAGCATCAGAGATATACGGTATTACCTATACTCGCCAAATATATGAAAAAGCAATAGAACTTTTACCCGATGAAAATGCTAGGTAAGAAAACTTTCTTTTAATTTTCCTTTCTCAGTCTTTCGTTAATATCACTGAGAAAAAGAAATGTTATAAACTGCTACAACAATGAGCAGGTTCAATTGCACATATAATACGCATTCCTTATTGTTTTGCAAGGAACTCTTTGAAGCGTTGTAATTCATGAGTGTTGCCTTTACGAAATAGTTTTAATTTTTTTTTTTTTCATTTGGTTATTGTAAAATATTTTATACCAGTGTTAGACATTAAAAAATTTTGAACATGTTCTGGATCACCACATTATTTTTATGTTTTGTCATTATAGAAACTATGAAATCCGTCGTGAGTCTAGTGTTGCTAGAGATAATTTAAGAACAGATCTGGATTCAGCAACACGGTATACTTTTATTATCGCTGACGCGTTTTGATATTACATCATCATCACAGGGAAAGGTATACAAAGACTAGGATGAAGGGCACTGATGGTACAACAACAACAACAACAACGGATAAACCCACCAATCATATGTGAGGAGTCCTACGTTCTGATTGGTGGGTGAGAGGTCTTGAGACTTTTTACATTATCTTGGTTAAAGGGAAGTTGGATAAAATTATATGAGGGCATGTTTAAGTCTGTAAAAAATCAAGTTTCACCTCCTCATTTCATTTAATTGTATAATTTATCTCCTTTTTATAAGTTTTACTCTACTTCCACTTATCACGATAATCCAAAAGGTTTTATGTCGCCCACCAATCAGAATGCTGGACTCTTTGCCTCTGATGTAAAAGTGGATGCCAAACTCTGATTATGTACAGGGTTAGTGAGAAATAAGTTTTCCACTTCAGAAAGCTCTGGAGCGCGATTTACTGTTTCAAATGAGACAAAATTTGTACCACAAATATAACGAGCGTTCAAAAAGAAACGAGCCGGGCCCTGGCTGTTTAAGGCACTTGTCCCAATGCGACACAATGGCTGTCTCGTAAAATTCCTGCGGCTGCGTTGTGAACCAGTTCCGCACGTACTGCTTGATGACGTCGTCCGAGGTGAATCGTTTGCCCCTCAGAGCCTTTTTTAGGGGACCAAAAATGGCGTAATCGCAGGGAGAGAGGTCTGGCCTGCATGAAGGGTGACCGAGAACCTCCCACTTGAATTTCTGCAAGAGCGTGATTGTGTTGCCCGTATGAGGTCTTGCATTGTCATGGAGCAGAATGATCCTACGGGTGAGTTTGCTTGGTCGTTTAGATTTGATTGTTTAGCTAAGGGTGGTCAAGGTTTGCGAGTAACGCTGGGCATTCACTGTTGTCCCGTGACGCAGGAAGTCTATCAAAAGGGGGCTGTCTTGGTCAAAGAAGAACGTCAGCATAACCTTTCATTGGATGATCAACGCTTGCTTCTGCTTCCTTTGTATAGTCACATGACTTCCACCATCACCCTCTGGCGCTCTTGTCGGAAACACTTTTTGTTACACGCGCAACGGTATCACCATTCTGTCACCGGTCTGCACATTCGAGACTACGGCTCGTTTCTTTTTGAACGCTCCTTATACATCAAATGATGCACTTGACATTTATTAAATAAAAACTTTAAGTACCTAAATTCACCAATAGATGATGCTGTAATGCGAGTGGTATTTTTTTTTTTTTTTCATATATTGAACAAGTGAAACACCATTCCTGTTACAGTGCATGCGCATTGGCGTTGCCATTATGTAGAAGACCTGTGTCAGATGAAAATTTTGACAAATTGCGCCATGTTCTGGATATTCTGGCATGCTCACTACATGCAGTTGTGGAAAACATGGTTTTGCAATCAGAGTACTTTGTTCAAAATGAAATGGGAGGGGGAGGGGATGGTAGCAAAATGGAAAATCGGAAATATATTTAGTAAATGAATTACACATTCCCATACATGTTAGAAAAAATTTACGAAGAGAAAAAAAAATTATTGAAGACAGAATTTGAACTCGTACCTGCAAAAACAGAATTCTAGCGTTTTACCACTAGACTACCTGAACGCGATAAAAATCTATGGTGTAATTTGGGCATTTATTAAGTGTAGTCAATTATAACAAATTTTATAAATTTTATTTCTCAGAAAATTTTGAAAAGTGCATCGATTAGCTTTGGATGGGTGTTTAACTTGGTGAAAGCTACAGGTAGACTTTTTTTTTTATCAGAATTGTTGAGTCCGAGAAGTTGTAAGTATCAATAACTGTGCTGCCATCTCTTGCCGATCGCTGTCACCGACCCGTGATAACACTGACCAATCCGTAAAAAGCATGACAAGGGTATATGTACAAAAGATCAGTGATAAAAGATACCATGATAAATGAGGATATATGTACAAATTTCGTCTCAGTTGGAGGAGTAGAATGCACTCCTTAGCTCTCTGAAGTGGGAAATTTATTTCTCGCTATTCCTGTACTTTTCATTAATCACGACTGCATTGTCCAAAAAGCGTACACACATGGAAAAGATCAGTCACGAATCATTTCCGGCTGTACTATTGTGATCTGTTGGCGACCGTTCAGACTATTTAGATATGCCCTAAATGTCCCTGATTTGATCCCAGCTGTTGAATATAGTTCAAGGTCTTTGTATTGAGATTTTATATACTAGATATGGAGATTAGATATACTTGCAATACATGTTTATTATTGAAAAGATCCACCAACGGATTTTGTCATTTTTTTTTTTTTACTGGCTTTGTCCCGGTGATAGAAGGAATGGCTGCAAGATATATTTGAAATTTCCTTCCTAAATCTAGAGGCGTGTGAAATAAGTTTTCCTAGGACCATTTTCAATCTATCTATTCTTTATTAATTATCCACCTACTAACTAGGATATCTTCTCTGACTAGTTCAAAGGACATGCAGATAGCATATGCTTCCATGTCCATAGTAGCTAAGTGGATAGAGCTTCGAGTTGATGATGAATTTTCCTTCTTATTTTCATCTATAATTTAATGTTTTTATTAATGAATTACAGAGAACATTTCAAATGTATTGCTTTATTTCAAATATAGGGAAATGTGCTTACGGTTTGCTGATTTGGAAAGAAAATTGGGAGAAGTGGATAGAGCACGTGCAATTTATGCACACTGTTCACAGATGTGTGATCCTCGAGTAAGATAACAGTTTCTTTTTTGTAGTAGCTTAGTCTTTATGGTAGCCATTATACACTTTCTGTTAATATAGCATTTGCCTGTTATTTTGACTGTATATTAGACTACAAGTGAGTTCTGGCAAACATGGAAAGAATTTGAAATTCGTCATGGTAATGAAGACACAATGAGAGAAATGTTAAGAATTAAACGAAGTGTTCAAGCAACTTACAATACTCAGGTAGGAGACAAATAAAAAATATTTTTATAATTTTTTTTAAAGTAAAATATTGCATTGATTATTTTTGTGTTTTTTTTTTTTTTAATATTCAATAATTACGAGGGGCAAAGAAGTCATTACAATCAAAATAATGATCGCTTTTGAAAATGTGTGATGCCACTGGGAAGCGATCCCTCGAGTTCTGAAGGATACAAAGTGGCATCTGGTGCAGTACCGCTAAACACCACCAGAGCAATATGGCGCAGCCCGTCAGAAAATTGGAGGTGCAAGCCCTGATGAGGTCCCTGCATTTGAAGGGGTACAATGCCAAATAAATCCATGAGGATTTACTGGCTGTTTTTGGTGGCATCGACATTCGCAGTGCAGTTAGACCAGCATCGAAAACGAACCTCGGAATGGATGCCCTTCCATTTGTGACAGGCAAGATAATCACAGGAGCGTATTACCAGGACCTCCTGCAAAAGTTACGGGAGGCCATCAAGTCAAAGTCGTGAGGCGAGGTGTCCAAAGGGGTCAAATTTCCGCACATGAGGCCATGCTCCATCCGCCGTATCCACCCGATCTGGCCCCAAGCAACTTCTTCCTCTTTTTGCACCTGAAGAACCTGCTTCGTGAACGGAATTTCCAAGATGACGATGAGGTCATCTTCGAGGTGGAGCAGTTCCTCAACCGCCAAAAGGAGAACGTCTGTAAAAGTGGCATCCAGCAAGTCGTCCATCATTGGGAAAATTGTGTGGCCCTGGGAGGTGCACATGTGGAGAAGGACTGAATCACTGTACAGCTTCACCTCATCTCTTAGTCTTCTGGCTGATTGTAATGACTTTATGACTGCCCCTTGTAAAGTTTAATATTGACTGTACTTTCATTAGCATCATCATGTACTTTAAAGGGCAAAACAAATAATGTTTCCAATGATTTTTGCTCCTCTTAAAGGTAAATTTCATGTCTGCACAAATGTTGGCAGCCTCATCACAGACAACTGGCACAGTTTCCGATTTAGCTCCAGGAATGAAGGATGATATGCGTCTCCTAGAAGCCAAAGTTGCTCAGTTGTCACAAGATACTAGGGCAGATGTTCCTCGTGTAGGAAAAGAAGTTCTTTTTGTTAGGTAAGTATCGTTGAATGATTTAAAATTTAAGCAACTTCAGTATTGATGTTTAAATATTTGTTTGTTATTTGATAATCGCAGATCCATCTATTTTGATTCATGTAGAATTTTTCAAAAGGCATACCTAATTATTTAATTCATTTCAAGAATATGACAAGCTGCAATTTTTTACGGAATTTTAATGATTTATCTAAAGATTCTGATGTTTGTAGTTTTGTTAAAGTGGGTCAGTAGAAGCTTGGGCTATTAAAATTATTCAGCAGCCTGTATGGGAAAACAGACACATGAATATTATTTTCATAAAATTGATATGAAGTCACCTAATGAATTAATCCTCCATTAGGAGTGTACAGGAAAGTAATGGAAGCCCTGAGTTCTTTTTTTTTTTTTTTTTTTTTTTTTTTACAGAATGAAAATGGGTTTGTTTTTTTTGTTTCTGCCGTCTTGCTGATGGCTTCAGCTGGCATCGCTTACTATGCTCATCTTTATTTAAATTATAAATGATCAGATGCAGTTATACAGTCAAATTATTTTGCTAATTTCTTTAATTGACTACAATAATGCCGTCTGCTAGCTCTGGTTTAATCTGATACAATAGAGCCCCGTAACTCAAGGTTCCGTGTATTTCAAGTTGAATCACTCTCGAGTGTCACGCCTCCTGTTGCTGATCTAAAAAATAATTCCGTTTCTATTTTGCTTTTATTTTTGTGACGCTGAGTGGAAAGACTGAAAGAAAGTTGAAAGTGAGTGACGGTAATTGGTGCCGTAATAGAGACAAAAATTGAAAAGTTTTCTTCTGTTAAATGCTCAATATTTCGTCTTGTGGAAGAAAAACAATGAAAAAAATCTGAATATGTAAAAAAATAGCAAAGCTCTAATTTGAAGCAAAAACCTCTGTCCAGTTTCTTAAAAGTTCAAATTAGTGTTTACCTAAACCACTTGTATTATAAATTAAATCGCTCCAGGTACACTACTTTGTATTACAAATTAAACCATCTACAGTAAATCTTTCCATGTAGTACGAATTTTTCTAAATTCAAGGTACAATCAGTCCTAATTACCAATCATTCGAAGTGAGATCCAATTGTAAGGAGGACGTGGCACAACCTCCCAGTTAATCGCTGTAAAATGTTCAGTTTGACCGCATGTTCAATCTGACCGCCCTTCGTACTGTCGTGTTCTGAGTGATGTGCATATGCACCTGTGGTTTGATCATTAGGGGCGCTCTGTTTTTGCAAGACAACGCACGAGCTCATACTGCTTACCGCACATCATGCACTTTTGGATGGCCTAGGATGGTTCAGATGTACTGACAAATCTTTCTATTCAGACACTTTCCAGGCATTGATTAAACGTTCGGATAAGTGCATAAATGTAGCAGAGGAGTATGTTGAAAAATAAATATCCTGTCCACTCCTTGAAATTTTCTTCTATTTTTATAAACGCAAAAGTCCCGGTTTAACTTGAATGTCCTTCGTAAAGTGGGTTTTTGATATTCAGCCTAACACTTTCAGCTAATGGAGTTTTTCTACAATGAATATCTTTGACCTCAGTGATTAAAAACGTTTTATTAAAGGTGATGGGAGTGTTTTTAAAACTAAGTTTTCTTCACTGATATGTAATGATTGTCCATCTTACTGTTTTTAGGGGAAGTGTCCAAGCTACTGAAGAGCAGTTGGCAGAACTGAGCCGCACCACGAATCCTGAAGAGATAGTAATAGATGAAGATTTTGATACAGACGAGGAAGAGACTGTTGAAGGTTAACACCATTGCTTTATTTTTCATTATACACACACCTTTCCTCAATCTAAATGGAAACGTTTTGACAATCTGAAATTTTCTTCTCTTTATAGAAGTTCGTTTAGAGCAGCAAACCATTCCAAGTGAAGTTTTTGGAAGTTTAAAAAAAGATGACTCAAAAGATTACATTGAAAATTAATTTTATTGTATCAACGTTAAATGTGAAAAAATTTCATCGATGTAAATAAATGAAAACAATTTTTTTTTTTACTTCGTCTTTTAATGTCGCCTTCACTTAAGTTAGTTTCGTAAGATTTACAAAATCAAGTTTCCCATTGAATTTAAGAAACATTTACAACGCAGATAAAGAGAACCTTCTATCATCATCTAAAATGCAGATTATAATCAGAAAGTCTATGACTTCATGAAAGGAAGCAAGTTCGGTCTCGTACAAAAAAGAAAAAAATTCTTTTCACGGCAACTTACAAATTTATACTGATCTGGCTCATTGAATTTGCTAATAATTCTGCAGTTGATGCATGTAATATTCGATGAAAATTATGACATTAATCCATTAGTATCCCCGAGTATACACTGTGTGTATGTTTAATACAACCTCTGACAATTAAGTTCGGTGAATGACGTCACACCCTAACCTGTGCGAGCTTTACGCGAGTAACAATGCATGTGAATACAAGCCCAGTCATTGTTTAAGCAAGTTCAGACAGGTCACGTTTGTGCGTGCAATGATTTAGCAGATGCTCGTTTCTTCAGTTGAAGGTGTAGCGTGCGCACGTAACTGTGGATAATGGATCTAAGAGGAACACTGCTGTAATCGTGCAACAGTTTCTAGCCAACAAAGGGGTCGTATCCATAGCTCATCCACCTTATTCACCAGACTAGGCACCGGCAGACCTTTTCTTGTTCCCACGCCTGAAACGGGCCTTAAAGGGGGACAGATTTGCAGACATTCCAGACATTCAAGCAAATGTGACACGTGAACTTAAAGCCATCCCTAAGGAGCTTCCAGGACTGGACACCTGATCCCAAAAGTGTATTGCCTTCCAGGGTGATTATTTCGAAGGACAATAAAGTAAATGTGGCTCTATCTGTTTTGCATTTTATTGTGTGAACTCATTCACCGAACTTAATTGTCAGAGGTTGTTTTTGGTGTGGAAACCTTTATTTTCCAATACAGCTTGGATACAACTAGGCATGGAGATAGACAATTTTTTCGCACTATTCTGGTGTTATTTCTGCAATCCACACTTGCTTATAATTTCCCTTAAGTGAGAAACTCAGCCACTTTGCGCTTTAAAATGACCCAATAGCTCTCTATAGGATTCAGATTGGGCAAATTTCCGGGCCAAGGTCCAATAATCTGATACCCCTCGATATCAATCCATTTCTTTACGGCTTTTGTCTGGTGGCATGGAGCTAGAAGTTGGAAGTGGGTGCACTGGCTGATCTTCACAAACTGTGGTAACTTCTCTTTTAACACATCGAGATAGACAATCCATATCTTTCTTTGGCACAAATGGCTCCCCAAACCATGATTTTTTCAGCATTCTTAACGGTGGGAATAATGTAGCATTGAGATTCCCTTTTATTGGGAGGCCGTCCCTGTGCACTTTTGACGTCCTTTTGGCTTCCACCATAATTTACGGTGGTTTTGAAATTAATTATTGATCTGGAAACAGTCTTTTGTACTAAATGCAATCTGGTAGCAATTTGGCGAGTACTGTAGCCTTCTTCACTCAGAATCTTCACTAATTGTATGTACATTTCCTGTGAAATTCTTGTCCCAGACATAGTTACTAAATTATCACCTATCGCCCTATAAAATTAGCACCCTCTATGTAGTGATAAAATTATCGCCAGTTATTGATAAGAAATGAAATGATTGATGAAAAAACACGCAAGTCATCCATTCTGGCCAATACTGTAGATTGCAAATAAACACCGTAGGTTGCAAGTCAAGGGACAACATTTCAGCTGTAACCAGGAACATAACCTGGAGAAACAGGCAAACCGCAGAGAATAATGAACAGCAGATACCTGTGTGCCTCGACGTAAACTACACACTTTCAACACCTGCTCTAATTTCAATGTAATACAAGGAAATGCAAATTTCATTACTATCTACTATTTTTTTTTTTTTATATTACAGTTCATTTTGTTGGGCCCATTCTACAAGGTGTCACACAAAGGATGCCCAGATTTAAAATATCTTGAAAAATGATATTGATAGAAGAATGAAACAATGCTATGATCATTTCAAAAGCTGTAAAATCTGATACGGAAGTTTCAAATTTAGTTATAAATGTTGCCAGTAGGTGGCGCTGTACGTAATTTTAAAGAAAATTTCATTCTTCATTTGTGCCATCTCTGTGCTCGAAAGATGCACATCTTGAACTGTAATATGATTGCAATGGCTGCTTGACAGTTTATTGCCTATTTTTCTTAGACATTACAGCGTGCAGTGCCACGTGTCAGCAACATTTGTAACTAATGATAGAGGACTGTGGACAAAACACACCAAAATTTTATCACTATTTTAGTATGAGAATCCAAAAAATAATCCAATTCAATAGCTTATCAGTCTCTGCGACTTCAAAGATAATGTATATGCCTCCCCTGAAAAAATTTTGAATAGCTCAACTTCAATAAAGATCATGGCAACAGTTTTTTGGAATTCTGTTATGACATCCTATAAATTGCCATGAGCCTCCACCTTCTTAATGGAGGTTATAATGCTGAAGCAAACACAATGCCCCATTGGGTCGAATAAGAATAAATGGTCTAAGTCTAGCCCTAGTGTTTCTGTAAATCTTTGAAAAGGTCTAATTACATACAGGGTAATCAAAATTAAACTTCCCAACTCGAAGGGCTGTGGAGGACGTTCTACTGGCACAAATGACAACATGAAGCTTGAAGAACGCACAATAAAATAAAATAAAAAATGGTTTTTACACAGATTGTAGTAAGATAGTTTCAGGTGCATTAATTGACACTAGCGACAACATGTGCAAATGACGAGTCAGCTAAAACATGGAATACGTGCTCTGTGAATCCTAGAGCTTCAACAATGCCAGTACGTCCAAGATACAATGTTCATTCAAGAGAGTTAAACTCCCTACATTCTCAAATAGTTCAACAGGCATTACGACAAACCTTCACTGATGCATGGGTGTTCAGCGGCAATTATCCCACAGCTTGGCCTCCTCGCTCACCTGATCTCACCCTATGTGATTTCTGGTTATGGGGGCTTCTTAAAGGATGAGGTCTACTATGAGAAATCCGTAACCTTGTCGCAGTTGAAAGAGCATCGTTGGCATGTTCTAGGGATTAATGCAGACTTCTAGAATGGTTTTTGTGCATGGAAACTTAAAGGGGATATATTGAACATTTATAGAATGATTTGTTGGGGTGCAGCGCTACCTATTGCCAACCTTTTGTATCAATTATTGTTTAATTAACAAATGGCGAGTGCATCATCTGCAGGGTACGTCACAGCTGGACGACAGTCAACTGGACGATAGTCAACTGGGCGACGGTAAAACTGGACGACGATAATTTTATAATTTTAAAAAAAAGCCAACTAAAAATACCAACTTTATTTTGCCGTCCATTTTAATATTAATTCTTAGTCGTTTGCATTAAAAAACATCGATATAATTGAACAATGTAATGAAATATTCTGCATTAAAACAATTTTTTAACTATCATATAATTTCATATATTTATTTATCGAGCCATAATAATTTTTAAGTAATTTTTATAACTTTATAAATTCTTCAATGAAAAAATTCCTAATGGTAAATAACTAATAAGTCGTTTCTGGGTTAATTATAGTTGGACAAAGTTATCATAATCAGCTTTCAAAAAAAGGTTCTAAATACAAATTGTATCACGTAGCATTTGCCGTTGGTAAAAATGCGACGATTCTGTGGTTAGAAACTCATCTGAAACGATAACACTTATTTTGCATTGGTCATATAAGGAGTGTCGAACATTGAAGATACGCTTATTTTCTTTTTCGAAAATATTTTTTATTGCATTATTTTACTGATCGGGTAGTATATTTAGTAGAATTGACTTTTGTCTCTCATCGATGAAGATGGTTACTTGGTAGCCAAAATACGTATCCGATATTTCAAATCTCCTTGTAGATTACAGGTTCCCTCCGATTTTGATACTTAATTCTGTTTATTTATTTTAGATGAATCCTATTTTCAGAAACGAGGACAAATATTCTTGAAATAAATATATTTATATAAAAAAACAAAATAAAATGTCATGTTGTATTAATAATAATATATTAATATGTAATAATAATAAAATAAAAAATAAATAAAGTTATAATAAAATTCATTTTGTAAAATTTTAAGTTTTAAAATATTTTTGTCGTCCAAATGTCCATAAAAAACAGGAAGGTAAAGTTGTTGTTTTTTTTTTAAGTTATAAAATTTTCGTCGTCCACTTGGTTATCGTCCAGTTTTACCGTCGCCCACTTGGTTTTCGTCCAGTAGACTATCGTCCACTTGACCAGCGCCTAGTTGCACTCGTCCAGTTGACGTGTTCCCTCATCTGCATTGTGTATTCAGTTTTGTGTCATTCTCGCCCTCCTCACAGCCCTTAAGTTGAGGAACTTTAATTTCGATTAACCTTGTATTTATGCAATCATACCTTTCTATAACTGTGTCATTGTATAGAACTGTATTTCATATATCAATCTATGCATGGTTTTAATAATGAAAAAGAATTCAGTAACATTTGAAAGATAATTTTAAATAATAATTTATTTTTTTTTTAATATTATATATATATATAAATTATTATACAAGTCAATGAAAACATTAGTTTTGCACACCAAACATGAACATTATTTGGTATCAGTCAATAAATAAATAGAATTTCTTGACTTGACTAGTATAATAAAAATTGTATGAATATACTTTATTTCAAGATGCCTTATTCATTTATTTTATTTTAAAGAATCTTTTGAGACATCAGTGATGTTAAAAAAATAGCCAATGATTCATTTCCAAATTTTGTATATGGAAGATTTACAGAAGCTTTTCTTTAGAATTCTATATACAATTTCTTCGTAAATTTTATATAAAATAACAATATTGAAATGCTTTTTTTAAAATTCTCAATTATAAATATCACTTATTTGGTTAGACTCCTATCACTCATTTTTTAATGACCACGCTTATGGTATCGCACCATCTTCACAGGCTGGCTGATTAGTTACAAGCAAAGGATTGACATATGACAGAATATATACAAAACAAGAGCAAGCTAGGATATGAGAAGCCACTTATTGGTTGATTGGAAGACTCATTTGCTGTCAGCCTTCAGGATGACATTTCCGGTCCAAACATTTTCGTTTCGGTCTACCTTCAGCGGTCTTGGTTTTCTCTGTAATCCACCAGCGACTGATTGGTGGACAGCTAGCTCACATACTTTGTACCGGTATATAGAGCGTTTCTGAAAATTGATAATTTATCATTTTGTAATCCCATAACTTGACTAATTTTGTTCAAATGATCTCAAATTCTAAGTGTATTGTTACCCGAGACTTGCAGCATCATGTTTGGCAGGAGTGTCATATGCAATGTAAATACTGAAAATTGTGAAACCGCTCGTGAAATTCACAGCCTTTGATTTTCTCATTCAAATTTTGATGAATAAAACTTTAGTTCCTCAACATTACACCTGTTTAGTTTCATCTGCCTAAACTATTTAGTTACTCAGATATTTAATTCTCAAATGATATCAAATTTTTTCAAACACCCTGTATCTGGCCATATGTAATTTTTCAACCAGCCTGTGAAGATGGTGTAACTCCAAAATGCATCAACATTAAAAAGAGTTTCCCTAGCACTCATTTGGGCTCGTTTTATGCATTATTATTTTACAATGACACGTGGCCGTATGGACATCTTGAATCTTAATTAAAACTAAATGAATGTCACAGCCACAAATTAGATTCAACGAACGTGATAGCAACAAAACAAAAATATCCAAAATTTCTCATCACATTTTTTTAATGAATAATATCCATAACAACCTTCACTGATTAAAAACTACTCATTGTCAACAATGAAATGACAAAAACTTTAAAGTCTTAAAAATGAAAATGTATGTCATAAAATATTATTACTGATTATATCAAGCCATTTCTTTTCTGCTGTATTTTCAAAATGAACCAGAAATGCAAGAGTACAAAACAGTTTTCTTCTAACACTTCATATAAATTAGTATACAACAATTTAAAAATGAATATCATGACAAATTAATGGATTTCTAACACATATATGATAAACTCTTAAGATATAACAGCAGCATATTTAGTCAATGTGGATATTCATTAACCTAAAATATTAACAAGTTTGAATTCACGTGAAAAACATTAAAAAAAAACCCCACCAAAACAAACAAGTTCATCAATTATCTTCCTTCATTCTTTGTGATCATAAGAAACCTATTTTAAAAATTCTTGTAACATGTTCGCTGTCAAGGTCATAATTATTTGTGTAGACCTTTGTCCATTAAGCTATAAATTTGACATTCTGAATCTATTCCAGATAAATACACGAGCCATTAGAATTGTCTACACAAACTTTGGGAAGTGCTTCCTGGCAGGCCAAGAAACAAAAAATGACCAGTGAACATATACATGTATCTGGAAATGCATACTTTCTTGGGGGGACAATCCCTGCAGCTCAAAAATCTAATATATCAATCTGGTCAGTTAGTAACTATCAGCAGAGGTTAGTGACACGGTGCTGTGACACCACAACTTGGTATGGTTACCAATGTTCTGTTCGTTTTCCACTGCTATGTTAGTGAAATTCACGAAATGGAGAGTTCTCTATATTATACTTCTTGATGAAGTTGATGGAGGACTTGCAGTACATAGCGGGAAAGAAATCACGCAGAACTCAAACCTGTTTCGCCTTTTTGTTTCCTTGATGAAGCCACAAATAAAAAGCAAAACTGGTCAGTATTTTATGTGATTTCTTTCCGCTATGTAAACTGCAAGGCCTCCATCAACTTCCATGGTAACACATGTCTTGCGAAAATGATGGGAGAGTGGCTTTGTGAACCTTCAGAGCTGCCTAGCGGTTAAAGTATGTATTTCCAGACCTGCCTACTGAACTTTAATTCCTTGTCCTGCCAGGAAGCACTTTCTAAAGTTTCTATAGTCAATTCAGGGACATCCTGTATTCAAATGCTTATCTTGCTACTATAGGCCAATTGGCAGTGAACTTGTCAAATTGAGCAAACACATGAGAAATTTAAATATCAATGATTATACGTAAATTAAAAAAAAAAATTATATTATTGGTTATCAAAATGCACTGAATTCAGAATTTTGGCTGTCACGAAACTCAAAGTTACAGTAATTAGTGTGTATAATTCAAAAACTACAAATTCTACACATTTAATTGGCACTTCAATTCCATCAGCCAAAATGATTATATTACAATAAAAGTGACAGTTGTGTTATTTTTTATTTTTTTTATGCTGCTGATGGAAATCAAAATGATGGAAGATGAGTGACTGGCATAAAAAGATAAATCAGTACTTCTTTGTTCTAATAGCTGTATAATATTAAATAAAGACCATAAATGCTTGGCCTATGTAAATTTTGCAGAGATCGACAGAGAGCTCCTGAAATGTCAAAAACTTCATTTCAAAGTTACACAACTCATATGTTTCATAATCAAATTAAGTTACAGTAACTCTACTGTAACACAAGGAGAACCTGAAGAGCCCGTTGCATAGTTAAAATTCATTGGACGGCTGCAAAACTGTGTATTTCAGTTTGAACTTCAAGCATTTTGATTTTAAAAGAATTAAGAAAACGTATTTTTTATTTTATACCTGATCGTGGAAAAATATTTTGTATGGTCCCCTTGTCTTCATCAGAATAGCTTTGCTTTGACATTAAAGTTAAAAAAAGATCTGAACAGGTAATTTCAATCGAAGCCACTATTGCTTCTCTGATACAGCCCACCGTGGCCGGCTGAAGTCTCTACAATATTACTAATAAAAAAATATTAATGTAATTATTTTATTTTATATATTTTCATATAATATACAATATTCTGGAAGATCATAAATATCTAAAAAAGTGAGAAATTAGTTTATGTAAACTGTAAAATGACAATGTATTTTATGTATTTTGAGCAACAATGTTTAACTGCTAGGAATTATGTGAAACTGTATTCAATTTAAAATTGTTGTATTAAGAGATGTGAGTGTGATTGGTCAAGAGATTGGCATGTTCAATGGTTGTATGTTCTGATGCTAATTTAAAACCTATACATTATACATGTTTTATTCAATATAAAACATGCAAATAAAAATGGATTGTCCAAAGCTTCAAAAATACAAATGCATGTTTCAAGTTCATCTTAAAACTTTAAAAAACTTCTCAAAACATTAATTATCCTGTATAAAATATTTTAAACAAGTAGTTCATACAAAATTATATGAACATGGAATTTGTATAATGAGCAATGATCGGAGTAAAAAAAAAAAGTCACTATATAAATTTCACCCATCTGCTAGGTTGGAATCCTCTTCAATAATGCACTGAAAATGAAGAACTGCATTATTTCGAATGACAATCATCAACGCACATATTAAAAAACAACAGGATCGAAGATCCAAGCGTTTTCACATAATTAATTTTTAACTTACAACTCATATATTACAAAAAAAATTGATATATTATAAAGATCCTATTGCACTTAGAATATATAGATGACCTCCATCATCGATGGACACAAAATTTTTGAAATCAGGAGATGCACGCACATGTTTTGCTCTCCTTCCTTTCAAATGTAAAGTCTGCAAGCATTTTACTTTATCTATATCCCAAATTTTCAATGTATCTGAAGCAGTGATGATATACTTATTATTGGTAGACATGGCTATATCCCATATCCAAGTGCTGCCTATTTTAAGAGAACATTTCAAACTCTGAATATTTTCTTCTACATTCCATATCTATAAAAAAGAATGAGATAAAAGTAAAATAATAAATGAAAAAAAAAAAAAATTTGAAAGAAAAACTTGCAAAGTGATGCGAGAAAATTGTGTACTTTTTATGTCATATTCTAAGAAGATAACTTGAAATAAAAGTACATAACAACATACCCTTGCACAGCCATTATCTTCACCAGTTACAATGTATTTTGTATCCGCCGAGAAACAACAGCAACGTACACAAGAATCGTGTAACAATGATGTTAATAATTTGCCATTGTAAGATAACCACAACTACAAGAATATAAATATTAACAAAAAAAATTAACAACAAGTGTCTTCCAACTAACATTTTATAAACAGATGTTTGATATTTAATTTATACATACGAGGGGCAATCATAAAGCCATTATAATCAACATGAAAGAACGATCGCTTTTGAAAACATATGGTGCCACTGGGAAGCGATATTCCTCGAGCGCTGGAGGATACAAAGCGATGTTTGGCGGAGTACTGCTAAACGCCGCCAGAGCACCGAAATCAACGTGGCACAACCCGTCAGAAAATTGGAGGTGCAAGCCATAATAAGTTCTGCATTTGAAGGGGAACAAAGACAAACAAACCCATGAGGAGTCAGTGGCCATTTATGGTAAACAGTGTCCATTGTACAAGACAATCACCATGTGGCGTTGACATTTCCAGCGCCGCCAGACAAGCATGGAAGACGAAACTCAGAGCAGACGCGCCTCCATCTGCGACGAGCCAGAAATTGCAAAGGAAAGGCCAGACAATCACAAGGGCATACTACCGGGTCCTTCTGTGGAAGTTACTGGAGGCCATCAAGTCAAAGCAGCAAAGCAAGGTATCCAAAGGGATAAGACTTCTGCACGAGATCATGCATGTTGTGGCAGAGCTGGGTCTGAAATACTGCCCCATTTGCCGTATTCACCCGACCTCCCCCCAAGTGACTTCTTCCCTGGCTTGAAGAACCCGCTTCATGGACGGCATTTCCAAGACGACAATTATGTCATCTTCGAGATGGAGTAGTTCCTCAACAGCCAAATGAGGAATTCTATAAAAGTAGCATCCAACAAATCGTCCATCGTTGGAAAAGTGTTTGGCCCAGGGAGATGCATATCTGAAGAAGGAATGACGCTACCACCATGCAGCGTTAGCCCATCTCTTACTCTTCTGGCTGATTGTAATGACTTTATGATGCCCACTGTATTGACATGAGTCAACCTCGGACACCGACGGAAGGAAAAGACACCTAACAATGATATCTTCTGGAGGAGTTGGCAATTTTTAAGATGTCCAAGTCCAGAGTTATTTGCTTTTAGTCATTCATTTTGTGACAAACTCAGATGGCAGCAGCCAAAGTACCATCTTCAACAACATCCAACATCCAACTTTCATCTGAGGATGATACTATGACTTCATGCAAGACAAGTAGCATGTTAAATTTTTATATTATGTATAATGCACTTGTATTTAATTTGTACAATATACATTAAAATTAAATTTATATATGTACAGATGATGATTAATCTCGTGTACGATGTATTAATTTACACTGCCAGGCAAAGACCATTCCTCCATTGACATCATGGCCTCACCCAAGATGAACGCCCCACTATTGGAAATTATGTTCGGATTTATAGTTTTTCCACTCATTTAAAGTGAAATTAAGGAATTAAAAAATTTTAAAAATGCCACAATGTTATTAACCCTTTTGCTGTGTAAAGCGGATATTTCCACACAAAATTACATTATCTCTACCTGCGGAAATCTGATTCATCTCACAGGGATTAAAAAACTTCTTGTTATGCTGCTAAAAGTGGATAAGTCCATCTTCTCAAGAATGAAAGTAAAATTTAATTACGCAGTGAAAGGATTAACGCATTAATCTTTAGATTTAAATAAAGTTGTGTATCCATATATATAAAAAAAGAAAGTTGTAATTGACTTTATATTTGTCGTTTGTCAAAAAATTTATAATACAAAGGGTAGATTATATTAAGAACGAATGATTTTATGGGTTCATATAAGGGTCATACAAATGAAAATTTGTGTGGGAAAAAAAAAGATGACGTGTAGGATCGTAAGTTTTTGTTTTCAACAATTGCGAAACTCCACGTGCAAATTGAACAATAGGTTGCAAGTGTTGCATCACGTGAGAAAGAAGGATAGCTCGCACTTCGAAGCTCTGCGAATGATCGCTTTGTCCAAATAACAAAATGGAGTCAACGAAACAGGAACAGAGAGCAGTAATTTGTTTTTTGACATGTGAAGGAGTTTCAGTTTCTGAAATTCATCGTCGTATGCAGAACATCTATTGAAATAACTGCCTAACCTTCACTCGTGTTTGGGAATGGAGCAAGAGGTTTTTGGAGGGACGGAGATCAACGACCTGGACAAGCAAACGGCGCCATCACAGATGATTCCAAAGCCAAAATTGACGCTGTCTTAACGGAAAACAGAAGAGTGAGAATCGATGTCGTGATTGCTAAAACTGGCCTTAGTCGTGGAACTGTTCACTCCATTATCAGGAACCATCTGCACTACAGAAAAATATATGCGCAATGGGTCCCGCATCATTTGACATCAGAACAACTGCAACATTTGACTCGCTATGAACAGGAAGGAGAGAGTTTTCTCGACAGAATCGTTACAGGGGATGAAACTTGGTGCTTTCATTTCCAGCCCGAAAGCAAATGCCAAATGGAAGCATTATGGATCACCACCCCCGAAAAAATCAAAAGCAATCGCAAACAGTATGGGGAAGGTAATGTTGACCGTGTTCTTTTGATCGCAACGGCCCGATTTTACTGGACTTTCTTGAAAAAGGCATACAGTTAACGCAGCACGATAAGGGGAAGCATTGAAGGCACTGCACGTGGCCATCAAATGCAAGCGTCCTGGACTTCTTACAGAAGGAGTGCTTCTTCTCCATGACAACGCGCGTCCTCACACCTCAAAAACAACGGTAGACCTCATCAAAAAGTTCAACTGGGAAGCAATGCAGCATCCACCTTACAGCCCTGACTTATCCCCATATGACTTTCATGTGTTTGGGGATCCCAACAAACAACTGAAAGGCGATGAAGTGAAGGAAGAGGTTTTGGAATGGTTCCACACGCAACTAAAAGACTTCTTCCATAAAGGAATTACACGCCTTGTTACACAGTGGGATAAATGCCTTAACGCATCTGGAGAGTATTTTTAAATTCCTTGTATACACTTTGGATAAAATAAATAATTTTTGTTTTCATTTGTACGACCCTTATATCTTCAGTTGAAGCCATTATGCCAACGTTGATCGTGCTCTATCTAATAGCCACAGTTCTGAACTACAGCCCTAAAACCAAGAGGCTCCATCGAAGAGAACTCTGACTCATTCCGGACCATACCTCTTTACAGACTTTCCACAATTCCAGTACTGTGCATGGTCATGTATCTATATTTTAAATACTTACCTTAGCAGTTTTATCGGCAGACGATGTCAACAATAATTTATCATCGCAACTTATATCCAGTGACAATATTCCTTCATCATGTGCTATACATGAATTAATTAATTTTCCATCATATGAATCCCACACCTAAAATTAAAATTTATATAAAATAATTTTAGCCATATAGTTTACAATGTTATATTGTTAGTAAATGTTATATTTAAAATGCTCTTGTAGGGCCTATTCTCATCGTGAAAAAGTAAGGCACGTGGACTTCAGAAGTGCGAGGCATTGTGAAGCCACACTGTTTGCATCATCCTCAGGCCTGCAGTGATTATTTATTTCAAAGATAAGAACATGATCGAGAAAGGGCAGTTGGCCCCCGTTGTGCAAAGACGTCAGTAGAAACAAGCCATCCCAGCAGTTGTGCAACTTTCCAGTTGCCAAATCTGTTGCTCTCGATTTTCTGGTTTCCAATAACCGACAGCTTGCCGCACCCACATACATAAATGATTACTAT
Source organism: Rhysida immarginata (assembly GCA_023313115.1). Classification (NCBI taxonomy): domain Eukaryota; kingdom Metazoa; phylum Arthropoda; class Chilopoda; order Scolopendromorpha; family Scolopendridae; genus Rhysida; species Rhysida immarginata. The sequence continues at coordinate 2,926,729 of JAHWFO010020423.1, forward strand.
TCTAGTTATGTCTCTAGGTTGCAGACAACGTAGTTGTCGACAACTAATTGACAAAGTGTAAGAGACCTAACAGTGACTGCTTTTTCTGCTAATGAAAAAAAAAACAACAAAAAACCCACAGAAAAATTTAAAACGTTGGATCTTGTTGAGAAAAGTAATGCCTCCACAGCTGTAACTTCCGATTTTCAAAATATTTTTTGTACCTGATACTTACATTTGCCATCTATGTAATGCACTATTCATTTTTCGACATAGTCCCCATCCCTTTCCACACGCATGCATGGAGCGTGACTAGTGGAGCGGAATTCTCGTTGTCGACACCAGGATTGAATGGTAGCTTTCACCTCGTCGTCAGAACGCAATTCGTATCCCTTAAGGAGCTCTTTCATCTTTCGTCCTTAAGGGACGGGAGTGGCGTTCTAACAACAAGGCGACAGCTGCCATTCAATCTTGGTTTCAACAACAACTCCGGGAGTCCTTTCTGACGGGTTCACAGTCTAGTGATGGTCCATGCAAGTGCGTGGAAAAGGATGGGGAGTATGTAGAAAAGTGAAGAGTGCATTACATAGACAATAAATTTATGTATCATGTACAAAAAGAACTTTGAAAATCTATTACCAAATAAACAAGTTACAGCCATGGAGGCATTATTTTTCAAAATGCCTTCGTATGCACAGTGTTTGAAGATGGTATTAGCATTATTACTGCTTTAAATTTTAATAAATTTTGTACCTTATTTCATTTTCCAAATCAAATTGCCCTTTTCATAAAAATCTTACAGTAAATTAAAAATTTGACAAGCTGTTTTACTATTAAGTACTCAGAAAGTTTATGTAGAGATAATGCATTTAAAAACCGAAACTAAAATAGCTACCATCTATGTCTAATGATATATCGATTATAAAAATAATAAAAATATTAAGTGCCACAGTTCATTTAAATAATTTCATAGGTGCATTAAATACACTATATTAGTTTCTATTCAGAATTTTAGTCACTAACAGGGGCTTAAATTAGAAGTAGTCACTAGAAATTATATATATATGTACACTCACATTTAGCTTTCCATCCACAGACCCAGAAACAAACTTGTTACAGTTATGGAAAAACTTTAAAATGTTTACACCTAAATCATGGCCGAAACAGGTGACTGTTTGAAAATTGCTTTTTCCTAACCGCCATATCTTTCAAAAGAAACATAAAAATAATTACAATGGTATTAAAATCCAAACTTACAGACAACATAAAGCAATTCCCCCATCCTTCAGAACCTAATTTTATATGCTAGTAATTTTTGCTATAGTATATCGCCAAGTGCTTTGAGAATAACTGAATATTACACAGAGTAGTTACTTAAATATTAATTTACATAATCACCATTATTGTTTTATCTTCTGAACCGCTAATAAGCAAAGTGCAACATTTACTAAAAACACAAGTGTTAATCCGTTGTGAATGTTGTGTACTTGCACATAGGTCAGTTATCCTCCACTCTAATTCTTCATTGGTCCAGACCTGATTAATAAAACACGCTATTAAAAAAAAATGTCAATAAGAGAGTTACAAATTCCCATTCATTATTCAACTTTGAAACTTTTGCTTCACACTTTTTAAAAAAAAAAAAAAAAAAAAAAAAAAAAAAAA
>JAHWFO010020423.1:2928472-2957834 GCA_023313115.1 Rhysida immarginata
TTAAAAAAAAAAAAAAAAAAAAAAAAAAAAAAAGCAATAGAAAAAGGCAGTTTTTTTTTTACGAGGAATCCCTGTACTACAGTGAATGTTCAAAAAAGCAAAGCACCACAATTTATTTCTACGAATAACGCTAAGCAGCTGAAACTTTTGAGGAGTCCTAGCTTGAACCTTCCATCTCTGTTGTGTGAAGTTGCAAGCTCTATCACCCCAGATGGCAGGGGAGAACATGTTGGGAATATGCTTAAGCAGTTCTGTAATGCGTACAGAACTACTGCTGTTGAGCGAAGCACTGTTAGTTGATGGGCAAAAACGAATGAAGTCTGCGGTTGGAATGGCCAATATCTGAATGGTATTGATGGGAATACCCCCTTCTGGAATACTGGCAAAAAGCCAAAAAAAATGGAAGGAGACGGGGCAACATGAAGCCAGAGTTGCAAAGTTGTATGTTCCAGACATTCAGAGAAATAAATTGTGGTGCATTACTTTTTGTAGTATTTTTGTCTATGTCTAATAAAAATAATGCAGTCTCATAAAGAAATAAGAAAGTGAAGTTGTGTAAGTGATTACACAAATAAGACTTAATAAATAAAAATATAATTTAAATGATTTAAGAAGAAATGGCTTGTGAGTGTCCCCACTTCTGCCTGTGCAGCCATACTAGGGTCAACACATGAGTAGAAAAGCTTCCACTCTCCTTCTAAACCCACAATTCCATTTCATAAAGGCAATACCAATGATATCCGGTTGATATTGTTTGGTTTCCTCCACTAACTCGGATTCCTTCCCTGTCATGGAGAATACGTTCCATGTGCTGACTGACAGAACCCAATCCCGTTGTCACTTTTCCCATTTCTCCTCCAGGGTAATGGTATGAAGCTCATAGCGAGTGGACTGGTGGGGCTTATTCCCAGGGGAGAATGCCAACTATTTTTTGAATGGATGCCTTTGTCTAACTCCTGGATGCGGGTGACCTTAACCTGTGCCACACCCAAGGCAGTATAAATTTTCTAAAACATCGACATTGTGAGATACGTGCTTGGATGCTCTTTGTCTCATTTCTCAACCATGACCTTTCTGGTAAGGGTGGCCCTGAAGTAGCAGTGCTACAACCAGCATAGCTCACAGAATCCCTGAAACACTCAAACCCCTGACCTACGGTAAGGGGGCATCCACTCAGGAGACTGCACGCGAGTGATGGGCGGCAGGATAGCAAATTGGATGCTCGGATCAGTGCAGCAAGCTGTGTCAGAGTTGATTGAACTCTGGTGATCCATAGGATGTCGCAAACCGGTCTTCCTAGGCAGCTGCTATTTCCAAGCTGGTAGGTAAGAGACCAAGGGGTTGGACTAGAACCAGGTGTTAAACTATATGGAGAAGCTGAGTTCGAGTCATTAGGGTATTACAAGCGCATGATGGCAGAAGATAGCGAGGCTGGAGATCCTCCATAGAGTTGCTATCCTGCAACCCTAATGGATAAATGGGTTTGAAAAGTAAGTAAAAAGAAATGAAATGGCCCTAACTTGGTGAGCAATATGACAAAAGACTTTGATACCCTTGCTGAATCAGATATTCAGAGGATTTTTACATGATTCTATTGTTCTCCCAACAAACTTTGGCACATGGCCTTGAGAGATCAGATGTGAGGTTGTCATGGTAATGAAGCAGTACTTAAGCCTGTTTCACAATTACTGTTTAAGCGCGGAAAACAGGCTTATGCAGAGCCCGCAACGCAAGGCGAAGATTTTCTGCACGAACTGCAGTTTCACAATTAGCGGAATTCACCTGCATTGCTCTCCGCAACTGCTTTTCAGGCGGAATTTTCAATTCAAGCTGATTCTGAAAATTAGCGGATTTTGCAATTGCTTTGCGGACAGATAATCAATTCAAACGGCTCCACAACTGCTTCAATCAATCAGAAAACGTCAATTTTTGGCTCATCTATGTTGCCATATTGAGCTAACACACTGTCGATGCGAAATTCACATTTGGGAAGGTAATTTAAAAAAAATTGCTGTCAAAAACAGCCTTTGCCCATGAATGCAACGAAGGTCGTTGCGAGAGACCTTTTGTGTGACGTTGATCTCGTTTGGGAATGAACCAATCAAAAGACAGTTAATGCAGCCGCAAATTTGATTGTGAAATGGAAACAGAAAGCTGTTAAATCGCCTGCTTCGCGAGCGGAGATACTTGTATACGCTTTCTTGGCGGATCCGCTGGGGCTAATGCAGGCGTTTTAATTGTGAAACAGGATTTAGGCTAGCCTCGTTGCAGAAACACTGTTTCTAGTTCAATTTAGTTCTGTTTGCTGATTTTTAAGTAGTGTTATGGGACATTTTTCACAGCTAAAAACACAACAGACAAGATTGGTGCGCTTGTTAACTGACTGGGTGCTACCCGTTTGTTTTTTATGTGCTTGCTGACTCATGATTTATTTATTTATTTTTTTTCTTTGGTCCTGAGGGTATAGGGGAACTTTTGTTTGGCTGACTTTGCATGCAATATCGAACATAATTCAAGGCATATTTTTATTTTCATTTAGGAATATTAATTAAATTTCTATGTGTTCACTATGGGATTCATTAAGAATTCATGAGATAATAAAATATTATTACTTTCGTTTTGCCTTTTATATTTTCATGATACTTACCTTTATCTTTCCATTATTGAATCCAGCAGCCAATTTTTTTAAGTTTGTGGACAATGCACAACAAGTGATAAAAGAATTAAAATTAGTTGTCGATAATGTTATTGACTGTTTATCCTCATTTGTGAAATTTATAATCTGGCAGGTAAAAAAAAAAGTACAACTAAAGCCCAATGCTTCTGTCAACATGGAGTAAAGAGAGCAAGACAAAAAGTTTAATATAAATATACGTACTCTTACAATATTGGTTTTATCAGCAACTGCAACAACAATTTTGTTATTTGCAAAACTCGAACAAAAGAAATCACAATATTTTATTACTTTCTTTGAATTATCAGCAAAGTCATTCCAGACAATAATGCCATTGTCATCAGAAGCAGACACTAATCTGTTGCCAGATTTAGAAAAACTGACACAATGAACCCAACTGAGGAAGGAAAAAAAATAACAACAATTCATAAATGAAAAAAAAATATGAAGAAATAAACAAGTTATTCTTCCCAAATTACAAACTTTTTATGAGCTGAATGACATCCAACGATGCTTTGATCATTGACTGACCAGACTAAGACAGACGCAGCGGCAGTGGCTGCTGCTAAATATTTACAATCATGTGACACAGCAATGGAACAAATCTGAGAGCAGTCAGGATCTTGAAATTCGATGAAATTTTCTCCCGTGCAGTAATCACAGACTATTACTTTTGTCCCAACAGATGCAGCAAGTCTTTTTCCATCTGAGAGGAAGAAACATGATGTCACTGGACCCATGCCTTTTATTAGAATGTTTTCTTTTGTACTTTCTGCATTCCATAATTTTATAACTCCATCATCTGAGCCAGTGACAAAGACATTTTTCACAGGTGAATAATGGCAACATGCAATAGCGTTCATATGAGCTTCTAAAGACAAGATTTCTTCACCCGAGTCAATTTTCCAAACCTTAATAAAATAGCAAAAAATAATTATTAAAATTTACGAAATGACAAAAAAAAAAAAAAAAAAAAAAAAAAAATTCTGAAAAAAGGGAATTCAAACATTTCACAAACCTTTATTATTCCCTTTTTATTTCCAGCTAAAAGTCGACATCCATCTGATGAAATTGCACAGCAAAGTACGTATGAAAAATAAAGGCAAAATGGTTTGCCATTTAACTGAAATGATGACACAATTTCCCAAGGGTTTCTCTTGTTATATTTAATATCTGGAGATTCATCACTACCTAACCACAAACATTAATGCAGAAAAATATTTATTAATTCATCACTTAAAAGAATTTCACAGCTTAATTTAAAAATAAAATTTACTGAGAGTATAATAATGTCCTCTTATTTAATATTGCAGCTAAAATAAAATACAGTATGCATCAACACACTAATGAAATGAAAAGACAAACAATATTAGCGGGATCGGTGGTTTAGTGGTTGCCTGATCGCTTCTGATGCCCGAGAACGCGGGTTTGATCCCAGCCGAGGATGAAGAGGATTTTTCAGTGGGAAATCCTACACTTCCTTCAGAAGGGAAGTAAAGCTGTTGGTCCCATATAGTCATTTTCTGGCTGCACGTTAAAGAACCTTTACGAGACAAAATTTGCAGCCCCTATCTGATATGACCGTAGAAGTTGAAAGGCACGTTAATACCAATCAAACCAAACCAAACAAACAATATTATTCAGTTATTAATGAAAAATAAGAAAGAAAATATTAATTTAACATCTGGGGTATGACGTATGATAAAACTCTCATGGACTCATCTTGAGATATTCTTTAATATTTTTCAAAATTGTATGCAGTCAAATCCTGCTAACTTGAATCTTCAGCAGACCAGATAAAAAAATTAATTATCAAGTTTTCGAGCTAACCAGTAAATCAAAAATGAGGCTACATGACTACTCGCAATGTTTCTATAAATTCGATTAATTTTAATGAGAACCATATAAGGGTCGAGTCACTTAATTATGACCGCCATGTAGGTTTACGTAAATACAGTTGTACCCATTCACAGGGGGGAGGGGGGGAAAACCTGCCTGTTGGAAGACATATAAAGAGGAACAGTTCGTACAGCAATAGTCGCCATCATGGGTAACGCACGTGACATAACAGAGACCTTGATAAAAGGTATGATCATAGGGTACCGTGCAAAAGGCGGCAGGCATTTCGGAAACTGCAGCTTTCATGACCTGTTCGTGTGGTGCCATAATGATGAAGTACATGTATAATAAATAGAAAAACGGACAAGATGTGCATTCTAGGCATGCAAACCATAGGGCACTATGGACCGTTAATGAACGGGGTGAGCGGCACTTGCCACAGCTGGCTAAGAGTGATCGACCTGCTACTGTCGATACATTAACAGCCCAAATGAATGAGGAATGCACCAGAAAGCTATCGAGAACAACTGTGCAGCACACTGTTGTGTCTTGGACTCCGCAGCAGACCTCTGCTTCCAGAACCCATGTTGACATGTGTGCATCGCCAGAAAGAATGGAATTTGCATTGCAGTACAAACATTGGACATTACACCAGTGGAAAAACGTTGCATTTTCCGATGAGTTGCTTGTTTTACTGCATCGTACGATGGGCACTGGCGTAACTGCCGGGAGGCATCCGAAAACACACTACCCAAAACCATTGTTAGGCGGCAACAAGCTAGAGGAGACAGTGTAATGGTCTGGGGCATGTTTTGGGTTCATTACTTCCTCTGGGAGGTACCGTCAATAGCTGTGCATACTTATCCATCGTTGCCGACCACGTGCATCCCTACATGCAACTGTGTATCCTGCGAATGATGGCATCTTTCCAGGATAATGTCACATGCCACGTGGCCAAAATCTGCTGTGCATGGTTTGAGGATGAGTTCCATTTACTGCTCTGGTCTCCAAACTTCCCAGTTCATTATCCTTGCGAGAATCTGTGGGAACATTTGGAATGACAAGTCAGGCAGCAGGATCCTACACCCCGGAATCTTCATCAGATCTTCATGAGTTACATGATGCTCTGCTGTTCGGATGGACAAAGATTCCTGTTGCCATCTTCCAAGCACTCACTTAAGTTCATGCCCCGCCACCTGGCTGTTTTGGCAGCAAGAGGCTATTTGGGTTATTAGGTAGGTGGTCATAATTCAGTGACTCAACCCTGTACAATGAGGACCGGTAAAATGTAGTCCACTCCAACGTGGTTTTCGCATGGCTTCTGAATTTTACTTCTAGTTTGTAAAATTTTTCAAAAAGCATCTCTCGCGATTTTTGACCATTTATGTTTCATTTGATGACATTTACATGTTTTATGTTCGAAACTTTACAGAGAATTCACATTTTTTTTTTTTTTTGAATTTCTGTTACTTTTACATCAACAAAGGCATTGTGAAAATGAAGTTAGAAGTAAAATGGTGACGACTAATCAAAAGTGCATGGCTACTTCTAAAATTCTGTTAGCAATCGTTCATGCAATGAACTTCATGAATACTGCCTCTAAAAACGAAAGTGCTCTCGTCATTATTTACTATATTTAAAATTCTCCCATTGAATGCTCGCAAACAACAAATTCTATTGTCAATTTTGTGTTCATATTAAGTTTCAATTTCCACAACTACAATGGCTGCTAGTGACCGCAAAAGATTCCTGCAAATAGTATCACGATTTGAAGTTATTAAAATATGATGAACCTTTCTCCCAATTCTCAAAGCATCTATGAATTACAATAAATGGAAACACAAGTTTCATAGAAATAGCAAAATAAGTTCACATACACAATAGTAAATGATTGAATAAATCATCATAAACTATGAAATAAAATTAAGATATCTTAATAATAATTATAATAACACTGTTTACTTACTTTCACCATCATGAAATCCATTAAGAGAACTTAATTCAAATGGTCGTACAACCCAAACTTTTACAGCATTATCTTTTGAAATTGTCACTAATCTTTCACCATTTGCACTAATATCACAATGCAAGATCTTATCCGTATGTGCTTTAAACTCATACACCAATTTTCCCGAAAAACAATCCCAAATCTATTACAAAAGAGAGAGAAAAAATTTACAAACAAATATCAATCAATGGCATCAGTAATAGAATTTATTTTAGCTTACAAAATTGAGAGGCTATGCTTATTATAAATATACACATTGTATCAACTGATGGATTGTTAGGGAATGTGACTTAAAATCATAAGTGATATATGGGTCTATGTTGCATTTTGAAACTAACAAACAAGGGCCTTGACTGCAAATGTAAAGCTTTAATAGTACAACATGTGTTTCAGTCTTAAATCATCATCAGCTGTTACATAAAGTTGTTCGAGTAGAAAGTGATTTAAAATCGGCATATAAGGGAGTGGCCATGGTGCAAATTCACCTTGTTTAACAAGGACATCTACTAAGTTACTGATATTCTAAAGAAGCCAAGATCACTTTCAAGACACCCCTTCCTCAACACCTAAACACAAAGCCTTACAAATAAGGGCCTCTTCATTGCACATGACCCAAATGATAATAAAGGCAAAATAGGATGTGGATTAAAATAATGCAAATAAAGATGTGGATCGTGTGGTATATCTTATCTAGGACATATAAAACACTCATTTCAATAGCGTTATATCTCAACATATCAGTACCTTATATAAACAGTGCTCCCTCTATATAGACCTACATAATGCCAAATTTATAACGGCAAGTCCATATAACAAAGTTTTTTTTTCCGGAAAATAGAAACTGCAGATACGAATGAGTTTGCAGTTTTTGTTTTCTGAAAAAACTTCATTATACAGGGTGTACAAAAATTTTAGTAACATGGCAGATATCTCAAAGCTGCCAGATAGACGAGATCTGATGAGTGGGGTTTATAGGTAAAGGGGGGGGGGGGGGGATTCGTTAACGTACTCGAATTTGACTTTGACCCCCAAATTTAAGGTTATCCATTTGCTAACTCGAAAACTATTAAAGTTAAAGAAAAATTTCCAATTGCTTCCCTGTAGAGCAACACCACATTAGTCTAAAAACAATTTAATCACACCCTTCCCCTTGCAAGATTTTGAGAAAATGGGCGAGGTTGGGTCAGTTCGGCTGAGGTTTCTAACACATCTGAATTACAGTGAAGCACACCATTGGGAATTTTCTTTCCTTGAATGACTCTAAACATCCCACGAAGTTTCGTCATCATCCAAGAAATGAGCAGCCCACTGTACTGGATCAAGTTCTTGACAATGTGGCCGAGAACCCTTCAATAAGTACTCGTATGGTGCTCGTGGGTTAGGCGTTTCTCCAGGCAATTGTATGGAGGATTCTGCATAATAATCTGCAACACCTGTTCCACATTCAATCAGTGCAATCAGTGCTGCCTGTGGATTACCCAGCCACGAAGCGCATTTTGTGAAGGAATACAGCGCATTTATTTTCTGCAAAGGTGATGATGGAAACTTTTGATGACAGAAGGGATTGATTTTCTTCGCAACAATGACAAAATATGGCAAAATATTGTGAGGTTTTGTGAGAGAGAGAGAGCGAGAGAGAGCAAGGGGAACGAAGTATCCTTATATGTACCAGCATCATTTTCTATTATAATGACTTTTTACATAATGACTGATGATGGTTTAAGACTGAAATGCGCATGGTAGTATCAGTGTTTAAATGTTGCAATCTAGACCCTTGTTTCTATTAAAAGATTATTAACAGATACAGCAACACTGGTAAAAATATCATCAATTGCTCTTATTTTGTGAAATGAAATTCTTTTTGGCTTATTTATGGATCTCCTAGACCTAATTGATGTTTGAATTAAATAATTAATACACATATATGTTAATTCAATACACAAAGAACTGCAAAGCCTTGTAGAGGCCTCTCTGTTGTGAAATTGTTAACCCTCGGACCTATTTATGATCACTTATATTAATATTTTAATTAAAAACGTTTGCTTAAGAAAATTTATATTAAGAGAATTTTTATAAATTCCATTTGTCAATAAATTTGATGAAGATAATTGCATGTGGTATTTTATAGAGATAAGCTTGAATATGAAATAAACAAAGTTCTAAAAATTATGATAAAATGTAGATAAGTAACTATCAGCATGTTATGATATATTTATAAATTTTAATATTTATTTTATTTATTGTGATAAATACCCTTATATGTTCATCATTACTGCATGAAATGACTTTTTTCCCATCTGGTGTAAAAAGGGCACATTTAACGGGCCCTGGATGTTTCATGGATCCAATCAAATCATAAGGATCAACAGCATCATTGTTCCTAAAACCATAAACATATATTAATGGGGAATTTTGGGTCGCACCTCGTGTATAACGTTCATGCAAATAAACTTTGATAAACTGTATAATTTCAACAACAAGTTATTGAAACGGGGCAATTAGCAAAGGAGCATCAAAGCTGCACGTCACCTTGGGACAGTTTGCTAAATCTTCATAAAACCCAGTGTATAAGATATTTAATAGATTATTCATAAATATTTTTTATTATTTGTTTATCTGTCTATAATCATGTTTAATCCATTATAGTCAGCCCCTTTACCTTTTTCTTTAATTGCCTGTGATTTTTTTGATTAGGCCAAAACACGTTATTAATCAGACAATAAAGTAAACATTAATTTAAAGGCATTAATTGAACTGCCCAGTGTTCATTAAAATACTGCATCCTTGACAGAACTGTTGACATGTAGTCTGTCAAACTGTGTGATAGTCGGGATTCACGGAATCATCCTCTTCTTCATGCGTGGCTTTAGGCTCTTTAATAGCTTCAGGTTTAGTCGATGTTGTCTCAAGTGGTAACAGTATCAGCAGGAGCAAATTAGTAACCATGATCAATTTAAAATTCTGGAGCAGACTGCGAGATTGACACATCAGTATTTACGTAACATTTGTACTGTAACATGGTGTGTTGCCTTATGGTCATCTGGACTAGGTGGGCTGGGCTTTAGTCCCCAAATCAATCTTGTAAACAGGATGTAACCTTTAGCCTTACGGTCCATGGGACTAGGTGGGCGGAAATTGTCCCAACTCAATCCTGTAACACGGTTTACAGTTTCGTGTGCTTCTTTCCAGGGAATAAAGTAATAACGACCAGGGATAGTTCATATCTAAATTGGCGTGCAAACTAAAGTTAGTTCATATCCAGAATCTTTGAAATAGGAACGTCTCTAAGACCCATCCTCTATCTCCATCTTCATCGATAAAATTGGGTCCAAAACTTTAACATGTCCACACTTTCACTGCCTCTATCTCTAAACGATTGGATCAATTGAAAAAGCACCAACACTAAAACATTTCTCAAATCTGAAAACAGCATTAAAAATAGGGTTTTCCATTGCACATTTTAAAGTTGACTTCCATATTCGAAAATGGCAATGGTGTTTTTGGAAATGTAATACACATAAAAACCCTTCACATAAAATTCATTTACAAATTAAGTATTTTACAAGTTAACTATTGGTTCACTTTAGGTGAGACACCCTGTTTAGTTTTGTACTTTCACTTAGGTTTTCATTATGTATCTACCTTATTTTTAGTGATTGATTATAAAAGTAATAATTTTCATATTGATTTTATCATCACAATCGGTACCCAACCAGCTTATGAACCCGCAACATCAACAGTTATGTTACAAAAAAAAGTACATCAATATTTAAAGGTTAATGGTCCTTGTATGTTCATGCTACATTATATTTCAATGTTAGTTTAAATTAAAAGAACACTAAAACAGAAAGCAATTAATACAGGGGTGCAAATAACCACTCTTCCACTCAATTGGGGTGGTAAATTTCTGATGTTGGTGAGTAAATTTTTAACATGCGAATAGATTTTTAACAAATTTTATTTGTGGGCGAGTGCCATTTCAAACCTTATTTTCATCCCTGAATTAATAAATTTTCTCAAAAGAACAATAAATTGTTGTGGTTTTTGATTTTGATGTGAATGTCAGCTTCTGGCAAATATATTAAAAGTAATCTGGTAAAAATATCATCAGCTTCTGGCAATCTGTAGTAAATATTAAAATCAGTTTCTAATTTTTTTCTCAATTATTTTTTGGGTCTTTAAAGTAAATTATATTGTTTTCTTCTTTTAAATTTAAATACCGTATATCAGTAATATCTAAGAGGATTTTTTTTTTTTACTTACTTGCAGTCCAGATATAATTGGGAATATTGTTGTTCCTCTGCTAAGACTTTTCCTTGTTGATAAACAGTAGATTTAGAAGAGCAAGTTAATGCCAACTGAATAATATCACAATGACTGCAGCTAAGTAGGTCTAAATTACTCTGAATGAAATTTTGAAAATCCTTTTTAGCTTGAAAATCCTGCAATTATAAAAAATATTTAAACAATTTATTTATAAGCATCAATTATACTTTAAATACATATATTTGTATATTAAAATAATAATATAATAATTCATGAAACAGGATAATATAAAGAGTGTAAAGGAAATTCCCGAAACAGTCGAATAACTTTAGATCAAAATGTGCTAGAGTCATAGAAGTTAGGTCTATCTATAGGAAAGTGCCCATGCCCGATAGAATAAAAGTAAGGACAGAGAAATTACAAAAATTAACTTCTCAGCTATAAGAAACAGAAAAAAATTCCAATTACCGGTACAAAGTTGTAGGGCATCAGTGATTTAGTAAAAACCAACTCTTTGCATAATGAAAACAAAAGCAGAAAACTTGTAAAACAGAGGAGAAAATTTTACCTAGCTGAAGTTTTGTCTATATATTTCCTTTGTGTTAGCCCTGCATACAATTTCAAATTTTCTATCATTCTAAGTTAAGAATTTGATGGGAATCAGCAGCTATCATGCTGTCTAATTCATTTTAGGGAGCTTTCATAAACCATGTTGTTCCATTTTGGCTCTTTTGACTCCCCACCTCCCCCTATGTAGTCTAACATGGCTTTTGCCTTCGGATGATGACTTAACCTAACTGTTATGGCAAGACGATATTTTATCAATAGGGAAAAGTTACGAGGTCAACGAAAAAGACAGACCGGGCACTGAAAAATCACCTGATCAAAATAGGTCTAGCCACAATCCAACCTTCATCATTTCCAAAAAAAAAAAATTAAAAAATAAAAATAAAATGCCGATTGTTAAAATCCAAGATGGAAACAATGAAATTACACGTACAGTGACTTCCAAAATATAAATCAATACGTTATGTTCATATTAAAATGATCCGACTAATTTTAAGCTTCCTGGGAGGATGAGGATTAGGGAAGACTACGGTATAAACGTGATTATGCTTCTTGCCACCGACTTTTGCCACTTGCATTTTTTTTTGGGGGGGGGGGGGGGGAATGGTGAAAGTGGTGATCAGCAGCATGACCCCTGAAAAGTTCTGAATCAGCAAACGGTGATACGAGTCACTCCTATAAATTACTAATCACTGGGAAAACATCTTCCTCAGGTAAAACTAGAGGCATTCTCTTCATCAATTAGTTCAAATGCACCGACTCTGTAAATAAGCCTGCCTCGTACAGCTCGCCATAATTTGCCATTTAAACGCTATGATCTATGGTGCAGCGTATCTAAATTACAGAAATAAATATCGACAATGCTGTTATATATTTTGTACCCTGTTTAACTGTGCCAAATAAAAAAAATGAAAAACTATGTATCTTGGGCTCAGACTGCCTCCCCCCCCCCCCCCCCCAGCACGTCACCCAGAGTAGCTTTTTACCGACCCCCCTGACCATAATAACTCAGAATAAGGCTCCTACCTTTTTTATCAGAAGTTTTCCATATTTTCCATAATCATATAAAACATCTGCAGGCCCAGTTACTTTTAATTTTGCTATTACAAATTTTAAACTTAAAAGGAGCTCTTCAATCAATGCATGTAATCCAGCCTTATCCAGATGGTAAGCTAAATATCGGTGGATGTAGCCATCTTTAGGCAGATTTTCCCATTTGCCTTTACACTTTTCCTTATAGGAAGAAATTAATTCATTATGGAATTCCTGAAATTAAGATGATACAATTTTATATACACAACTCCTGCGAAATAAAATTTTGAAAAAAGAGAATTCCTGGTTTATCAAAAAGGTACTTGAAAATTAATTTAGTAGAATTTGTATTTCATCTGTTCAAAATAATGTGTAAGATAAAATTTTTATGAACTATCTTCTGAAAGAAATGAATGTTTTTAATGCCTACCTTTTCATTAAGATAGATAATATTCAGCAGATACTGGTGTTGTAAATCATGAATTTGATATAAATATGTATTTTTTTTATCACACCACTTGCGTATAGCTAAGGATTTTTTAATAAATTCAGCCATTTGCATATCCACTTCTATTTCATCTAGATTCCATATTGTGCATAGAACCTAGCAAAAATTTAAGCAACTGTAATTCACTACAGAGACCGTGCAAATGTAGTAGAAAACACACAAATTTATACCTCTCTAGGAATAGTTACACCTTCTCCAAAAATAGCAAAATAATTATAATAATTTCTTAAATTTTCTGGTAAACATTGAACACTTTCCCCAAAAGCATGAGAAAGTCTTTGGAAAATTACATCATGACTGCCAGAACTGCGTCTGCGTCTTAAGTTTTTTAGATAGCGCTCCCACCGTTTTACATCATCATGGCATTCAGATAACTGACCCCCAATCATAGCAATTGCTAGAGGTACACCTATGTAAACAATAAGAAAATACATGAAAAGAAAATTTTCTAATTATCTTAGATTAGACCATCTTTTAACACAACAGGTAATATGTAAGTATAGAAATAATCAAAACACCTAATGTTTTTAATGGTAACATAAACAAATGTCAAAAGCAGTAAGCATTCAATAACTTAAACGTGAAAATTTTTTTTAAAAAATGTAACATCCAAATTGCTCACCTTCATATTCATTGCATATAGCTTTAGCTTCTGAAGGTAAATCCGCGACTTCTGTTTGCAAATATTGAGCTAACAGCTGAAGTGATTCTTCTAATTTAAGGCCAGAACTGATTTCGATTATTTTCACATCAGGAAGATAAAGGTCCACATCCTTTATAAAACTAATATCGCGGGTTGTTACAAGTACAGAACAACCAAAGTTAAAAGCCTTTAAAACATCAACATTCCAGATGTCATCTAAAATGATGAGAGAACTGGAATTTTCATCCATCAGAAAAAGATCTCTTAACTTATCAGTCATTTGTTCTAGGTTTTGTGGTGTACATGTGTTATAATCTTTGCATAATTTTTCAAACAGATTCTGCATTTTCATCAAAAGTTTATTATCATCAATCTGATTTCCAAATGCAAGCCAATAGACAGAGCTAAAAATATCAGGTACTAAGTCGTGGATTACTGCAGATGCCAGCACAGATTTCCCAGCTGCTGCCATTCCTCGTAGTATAACCCAACCTCTGTTATTTTGGGCATTGATCAAAGCCTCTTTTATATCCTTTAGATGCTGCTTACGTTCTACGTAGTTTTTCGGACAATATGGCACTCCTCCCGATATTAAAACAGCATCATCTTTGGAGTTCTTCCTTTCTGATTTCAAAGAATGTAACGTGCTATTCAAGCTTTCAGCTATCCAAGGATAATTGTTTTCATTCTTCAAAGCTTCAACAAAGCATTCGAATGCATCCGGGCCACATTTTGGTAGAGTATCCAAAAGCTTTGTCATTTTCAATCTCTCAGTATTCTATAAAACATTAAATAAGATAATTTAATAAAAATCTGAAGGCAAGAAAAAGTTTATAAACCCTGGAAAATATTTTCAATAAAAACATATTAAAAAAACACATTCCAATTACGGGAATGAAAATCCTGGTCGCTGACTGCGTTTGACAGGTGGTTGTTATGTTAATAGATTTCTCATGTAAAATTTTGCGGAACCAAGCAAAAATGGTGAAGCTCAGGTGATTGTTAACAGAAAATGCCATGTGAATTTTTCCATGCAAGTATAAGCCATCATTGCAGCTTATTATAGCAGCAGTGGAACTGCATGACTGGCATAAAACATAGAGGGGAGGGAGGCATTTGTAATGTTCACAAATTTAAAAAAAAAATTAAAGTTTTCATTACCTTTTATAATAAAGAAATATATTAATCTAAAGTAGGGGCATTCTTTTGTGGACACCCTTTATTTACATCATCCTACCCTCCTTCTCTGCCAAAGCCTGACTGCAATTCGCATGAGAAGCAGAGGGCAAGGATCCCCTCTTTCTTTCCTTTCATTATTCAATATCATCTCATCCTCTTTACATTATCTCCACTGATGATAACTATCTGTTGAAGTGCATTTGTATGAGGTGCGATCAAAAAGTTACAGGACTGGTTGTGCATCTTGCCAACAAATGGCAGCACCAGTCCACAAATACAGTAAATTATAGCACTAATATTCATAAATCAACTTTTTAAAGGACTCAGTTTCACGTGCATTGGGGACTGAGAAAATACTGCTATTGTGACCATGCATGTGAGGTCGTCTGCGATGGTTGACATAAAATTTGAGAACAAGCAATCTGAAGAAGGACGTTCGACAAAAGCGAGCAGGTCTGTGGCATGGAAAAAAAATGGATGCTCCACCACGACAATGCACCCTCTCCCGAGCTCTCCTCACATGTGAATTTCTTGCGCAAAACAATATGATTTCGCTTCCACACCCATCCTACTCGCCAGATTTGGCTCCAGCAAACTTTGCCCTCTTTCCAAAAATACGATCCGGTTGAAAGATCACCATTTTGATACGAATGAGCAGATCCAGTGCGAATAGCAGAAAATGCTGGACTCGTTTCAACAAAAAGACTTCTAGGACACATTCCTGAAGTGGCAGAAGAGGTGGACTCATTGTATGGCTTCACAAGAGGACTATTTTGAAGGGGGATATAAAAATAAAAAGTACTTTCTCTTTAATTGAACCAGTCCCGGAACTTTTTGATCACACATCGTGTAATAAAGCAACATTTTCCAAACAAACAAATGCCGGATGAAAGAAACCTTTATACCATAAGATATTGAAGCATACTACAAAATAAGTTCCAACTACAATGAATGATTTTATTATAAGTTAATGCAATAAATCTTAAGTATAAATTCAGTTTTAAATTCTATGCAACGGTTAATTAACCCTCCCCTTGCAAAATAAGAAATCACAATTTTCAAAATAAACCGTGAAAACGAAAAAAGTTGAGCACTGATATCCATACAAAGACTTTATTGTTACTAACACTGTAAGGCAACTTATGCTGAAGTTTCTTTTTCTTTTTCTTTTGCTTTTGTGGTTTATTTTGAATGTAACCATTTCTCGTTTTGCAAACATCAATAGTAGCATTAGGTGAGTAATGTATTTCAATTCTGTGTGAAACATTGAAACACAGGTTTGGATGGTTCCCTTATATAAACCAAAAAAAAAAAAACTACAGTACTTCACTACTAATAAAATATAATTTTCAGAAATCCTATTAATAAAACAAAATCCAATTCCAACTTTATTCCTGAAAAATATAATTTTAAAACTGAATTTATCTTTATACTGTATTTGTAAAATCTCCTTAGAAAATAATATAATTAAAAAAACGTAGAAGTTTCCAAAGAAATTAACAAACTCTTACTTGAGACAGTATTAATTCATAATCCAGATCTGATAAAATTTCTTTACTCAAAAGAAAATCCAAAATAATTTGAGAATTAACATCTTTTAAAATATCTAATCGATGTTTTTTCAGCGTCCTTCTTTCAAACTGGTCCATTTTCTGGAAAAATCAATAGTAAATATCATAATATATTAAAATCTGAGTCTGGTATAGCTTTATTAAAATTATAATTGAATACAAAAAACTTTTAAATATAACATCTATTACTTTATTATACAACTACGATCAATAAGTTCAGCGACTGCCTTCCGGACAGATATGGTGTATTGTTATCACATCTATAAACACAACCACCTTTAAAGTATTCCCCTTCTGCAATATATACTTCTGCCAACACAAATATAGTTGCATCAAGAAGTAATGAATACAATTATCCATTAAGAAATTCCCCATCGCTCAGATAGTACAGACATTCATTGACTACATATACATATGGAAAGGCACTGAGCCACAATTCATGTTGTTCACTGACCTACTATGTAAAATAAGAAACAGGAACTGGAATCTAATTTTCATGCAAACCTGGTTAAGTCCCCAAACACCTCACCCTTAGTCTTCTGTGGCTTTGGACTCCTTAAAAGAGAGCTTAGAAACCATTAACCTACAACGCTAAGAACCAATGGAAAGTGTATGAAAAGATGTGAAGCAACATCGCCATTGCAATTCTATTTATATGTAGTAAAAAATTATCAGCATGCACTTGTATATCTTGAGTGCTTGAGGGCATTACCTTATGCCATTCATACATTCAAATTCCAGTTAAAAGATTCGAAATTTTCATAACCTAATCAAGTGAACATACCACAGTCTTGGGCAAGAGACGGCCTGGAGAGAACGAGCCACGAGCGAAAGCGCTTGCTTGCCGTTTTTGAAATGAGTGCTCATATGTTAGGTTCTACTTTCACACAGAGGGATTAGAGCCTATTATAATGTACTTAAACGTGTAATTCATTTTAATTCCTTGCTCCATAATTGCTTTATCCGAATTGGAATAGATAGAGAATAATAGATATTACTTATGAACAGATTAAAAGCACAACACTCTTTAACCACAACTAAAAAAGGTGTTAAACAAGAAATAAAACAAAAATAATGAAAAAAACAATACAACCTGAAGCAAACAATAAAACCTTTTGTTTTATTTCTTGTTTAACGCCTTTTTTAGTTGTGGTTAAAGAGTGTTGTGCTTTTAATCTGTTCATTAGTACGATCCACATATATACTTATTTTGTTTTAGATATTACTTATGTCGTCAAGTTATTCAGTTTCAGAATCTAATTCAATATATTTGCCTTTATTTAGATTCCATTCATTCCACTCCTCTTCTCCTTCATAGACTTGATTGCCACTGCTCCGCAAGCCAGCACGTCTCTGCTTGTGACGAGGTGGCTCACCCGGGCATTTATGTGCCCAGGACTGACCTACCAGGTCCTCGTAAAATCCAAGTCTTACCAGGTGAAGGTCAATTTGAAGGGAAGATGAGGATAAAAACATAGGGGCCGTTTATAAACCATGTATCATTTTTTTCACTTTTTTACCCCCTCCTTCCCCTCTGTGGTCATTGGTAGTCAAATTTACCCCCCCCCCTAAAATTACATGGTTATAGAAATTAGTACTCCCTCTAATGAAGGTAATAAAAACGCATAATTTTGATTTAGTGTAAAATTAATTTGGTCATATGGTCATTATTTCATCCCGTCCTTTCTTTTCGTATAGGTAATCGAAAGATTCAATGTAGTGAACACCAGTATTGTGAAGGTCCACTGTGTATATGGAAAGTAAGGGAAGCTATTCACTGCCAAACCAGTTCGAGCATCCATTGTGAGTTTATATGCATCTTCTTGCTTTTTTTTTTGGCCAAGCCAATTGGGATATACAAACAAGAAGCCAATCAGAAAACAAGAATCAGGGTTCTGTTCCTATATCCTTGTAGTGCTATACCATGCCCCGTGCATTTAGTTGCCTTTGGCGTTACATACATGAGTTATCTCTTTCTCTTTGGCAGAGTGCCAAACTGGTTGTTACATACCAAATAATTGCCCAGTTAATGTAAACACAACGGATAACCATTCATAATAATTGGCACAATAATTACAAATAGAAAAGGGAAGGAAAAATTCCATGTCCTGGATTCGAACCAGGGACCATGCCTCTTGCTGGCATCGCTCTTACCAATCGAGCTATCACAGACATGAATCACCAAGAAGTTACAATATACCCATATGGTCTTTCATGAAGCCACGAATCAATGAGCAGAGCAGGTCCCTGACTCACAAATTGGGAATCCTTCTTACTCTTAAACCATCGCATAACTTAATGAAATTCAACTCAAAGAGAAGATAATAATATTAATGAATAGACTGCTCAAACATATCATTATTAGAAATAGAAAAGGGAGGAAAAATTCCATGACCTGGATTTGAACCAGGGACCATGCCTTTCACTGGCATCGCTCTTACCAATTGAACTACCAGGCATGAACCGTCAAGCTGTTACAATATATACATATGGACTTTCATGAATCCACAAATCAGCTCAATCAGCAGAGCAGGCCCCCAACTCACACACTTAAATCATCAAATAAATTGATGAAATTCAAGCATCCACCTGTGAATTTATTAATACTTACTACGTACTTACTTTTCAAACTCGCTTATCCGTTAGGGTTGCGGGGGCAGCAGCCCTATGGAGGATCTCCAGCGATGGAAATCTTCCGCCATCAGGTGTACGTCCTCCCAAGCGACTAACCCAGATTCTCCATGTAGTCTTGTCACCTGGTTCTAGGCCGACCCCTTGGTCTCTTACCCACCGGCTTGGAAAATAACAACTGCCTAGGAAGGCCAGTTTGCAGCATTCGTATCACGTGGCCATACAAGCACAACTGAGATCTCTCAATGAGAAGAAACAGCGGCTCAACACCTAAAGACCCTCTTATTGTACTGCTATGCACTGTATCTAGTAGGGTAACATCTGCCACACATTTCAGAAATCTCATTTCGGCTGCTTTTACCCATGATCGCACTCTTTCGGTCAATACCCAAGAGTCATGACCATAGGTGAGAATGGAGACAAAGATAAACAGGTTTATTAATAAACAGATTTTAAAAATTTGTTGAATGATTTATTTACTAACAATGGAACTATTTGACCTTGTCACTGACAGATGGTGTTCAAATTTTGTGTGTAGATGTCAGAAGGATAGGCGGCTGCACATCGCAGTTTGAGCGTCAGTCACTGTTGTAGACACAAGTTATAGCCATTTTTAGTTCGACTGTTGAAGGCGAAATAAGCGCCATTTTACGGTAAACAATAGATTATCATGTCTTTGACCTGAAACCGGGTGAGCACAAGCACTCTTAGAGTTTAAGTATTCTGAATGTATTTTTCAAAATGAAATTCGAGTTATATCTTGCAAACTACATGCCAGCTGCAGCTCACATTTTTGTGCTAGACTTCCCTTGATGTAGTTTACTCATGTACCAAATTTCATTGTCATCCGCCATTCAGAAGATCTCATAGTGCCCTTGTAAGCAATAAATTCTATGCGTGAACTTGATCAGAGTGGTCAATATCTTCTTTTCCATTGCCCTGAGAGAGCAATAACTGTTTGAAAATCGACTTCTTCTGACACCATGTTTTCCCAAGTGACTGGACCAATCAGATCAGATAACGTCTGAAAATCACTATAAAATGTAAAATAAATGTAAAAGATCTGAACCCGTTGCACTTCACAGGCCATTTTAATAAGTCGTTGCACATTACAATTCGCTTAAAAATCACTGAAGAGAAAACAGGCTTTATGTGACATGATGCGACATGATTTGCATGTATACTTAGATTCACTAAAAGTCTGCAGTGGAGAAATTGTTACATGTTGCATTATGAGAGCCTTTTTGCAAAGCTCTGACTGTATGTGCTTACATTAAAGAACTTTATTTCCCTGCTTATTTTCTTATTCCTTCTCCACCGCTTTTATTTCCTGGAATTTGCAACTTCTATTTCCTTTTATCTTGTTTAAGTTGACCTCCATTCCTCCCTTTTCGATCCATTCCCTTACGATTATATTTTTAAATTTGCGAAGTATCGATGAGATGATTTTGTTGCCATGATGATGTAACTCCTTATGATATATTGCACACACGAAATCAAAATATTCCCAGTGTTTCTATAAAAAAGACTTCGATAACATAGAAACTTTTTAACATATGTAGATTAACAACACATTTATAGGAATTAATATCCTATTTACGTATGGGCTATTTTTTTGGGGTAGGAAGTATCCCTCCAAATGATTATGCAAAAGAGCACATGAAACATTTCTCCACTGCAAACGCTTAGTGAATCCAGGTGCAGTGGTACCTTGGAATTCTAACACACAAAAATTCAAACAACTTAGAATCCGAACGAAATTTTCAAATAAATTTTACTTCAAAAACTTAATTTTTTTGGGGCCCCCCCCCCCCTATAAACAATGAATTAGTAGTTGATGACAATTCTAGTAATTCAAAATTATACAAAAAAGTATAACACGGGCAATTGTACACCAGATTCAAGGAACATCTCCGCCACATAAGATTCGGTAGAAGCAGTCAAACATTCAATAGAGACGGGGCACAATTTTTCCATCGACAACTTAAAACTGTTACAGTCAATCAATAAAAAACACTTGCTAGATGCTTTTGAGAGCCATGGCTATCCATAAATCCAAGAACAACACGTTATTAAACTCCCCTCCAATTCAGTGGTGGTCTCAATTAACCAACCAATAATATTGTTTTTGATTTCTTTTCTATTATTGGTCTGCTTTGTGTTTCTCTCGCTATATAAACTGCTTTCTTCGGTTTTCTAATCAGTTCACTTTGGGTTTTCCACGTGTTCTCCTTGGTTCCTGCCAAATGATGAGAGCTTTGCCCTCAAAAAGTGCTTCCAGGTTGTATTTTTCTGTTATTTTTGTTTTTGTTATTTTCTTCATTACTTTTGCTATAGTAAAAGAGCCCTTCTTTACACTTAATAACAAGAAATTAAGCCTCCCGAGGAAGGTATAGGAAGGTAGCGGAAGCTCTGAGTTCATCTATTTTTGTATTTCTTCATCTGCACTTTTTAACCCCCCATTTTTTAAATCAAAAATTGATTTTCTCGAAACTTGTGTTTAGAAAATATAAAAGAACCCTATATTCTTTCCTTTCTCATTATTTTGGCTCGAATGATATATCACACCCTATATGTTGCCATAAATTTCTAAAGACCAAGTGATTGCCATCCCCACAATTCCGACTCTATTGGGACAATTCGGCCCAAACTTTACAGTGATGTTGATCTTTCTTAGAGGAATCTGTATATCGAATTCACTCCTTTATATGCATAAATACGTGTAGACCTTTTGGTCCCCTCTAACTTCTGCCCCCGAAACTCCGACCCCAGAGGGCCAATCAAAACCAAACTAAATAGTGAAGATGTACATGCCCATAGTAAGCTACATTCCGAATTTCGACCTTCTAACTCAAAAAATGCGGAAATTATGAAAACAATAAGTAGCTTCATTCTTCCGCTACTTAATAATAATGAATTAGTAGTTATGGCTGATAAAAAGTGTAGTGTTGAAAAATGAAGTAAGAGAAAAGCTGTTAATGCAAAAATTGCAATTAAAAAAAACTTTTATCGCGAAGTAGAATCCGTGTATGTGAACTTCCTACGATGTTCGATATGCCCAAATAAACTGTTTCTACAATTATAAAAAAACAATTTGTTACTTGTACTACATTGAAGAGAGGCCGTGGGCTGCAGTACCTAGCTGGGTGACCATTTCGTGACACGAGATCTTATCCCCCTCCCCCCTCATGCTTCTGAGGGCACGTTAAGCCATTGGTCCTGGCTGCTACTCTACCACCTTATAGCAGTCGTAAAAAGCTGGCAGAAGCTCAAAAATGCATCTCCCAACTCGTCTGGTCAGCGTGGGAGATTAGACCAAATGCCCTATGTCCTGCAGTGGACTGAGACAGGCTGAAACATTTACTTTTTTACTATATTTACAGTGTACTGTTTTTAGGAAAATAAATGTTATAATTTGATATTGATGTACCTTGGAACACATTAATTTAGTTTCCATTATTTTCAATGGGAAAAATTTATTCGAAACTCTAACGATTTAGGATTCGATCGCCGTCTCAGAACGGATTATGTTCGAATTGCAAGGTACCATTGTATATAAATGCTTCCATTTCATTTTTGAGTGATCTATGAATTCGATTATGATAGGCTTTCTCCTTTTTTTTTAATTGGCTTCGTAATTGAATTCAGAACAGAATTGGAAATTGATCCCTTGTTTGTTATGATTTAAGAGATAAATGTTGCATAATCAGGTCATCAACAGGTAGCCCACCCATGACTTCATATCCCTGACTGCAACAGATTTTGGATATCTCCATTTTCTGGACTGATAGAAATGGGGTGACTTTTGACTCACCCTATATATCTGATTGGTGGTTACTGATTAAACTCTAATGTGCTCTCTCTCTCTCTCTCTCTCTCTCTCTCACCTGTCAGATGATATTTAAATCAAATAGCTAGTTGGAGCATGATCTGGTTCTTATTTGAGGAATTTGTTTATCAATCAATTCATTGATGGGAGAACAGAATCTGGTCGTTAAATGTGTACATTTTAATGATCACATAAGTAGAGGAATTATTTTTTTTTTTTAATTTTCATCACTATTAGGTTGTCATTATTTAATATCTTGTATTTAAAATATACTTCCTATTACTTTTTTTTGTATTCATAGCCTTTGTATAAGGAAATGAATGCATTGAAAAACACTTCACTTAAATCTTAAATATACATGAAAATAAAATAAATAAAAAAAATAAATAAATTAAAAGATAAAAGCTGATAATATTTTTATTAACTGAAAAAATAATACAAAAAGACAAATTTTTACCAAATAAAATGCTAAGATACAATTATAATTAAAAAAAAAAAAAAAAAAATCCAGTCTAAAAGGGTTTAAGCCTTACGAACGTTTTTTATAGCATTTAAGCTAGTGATCTCTGGAGCTCTCAAAACCGCAGATCAGGTGAAACGATCTCAATCGGATCATCAGATGAATGTTTCGGCGCACTTTTATTTTCTTTTCTTTAAGATAAAATTTATGGTTACACATTCACTGGGAAAATTTCTTTAAGGATCCAGTTATTTAATTGTTCGATTATAAAAAATAAAAAGACTTTCGATTCTGAGAAAAGCAAAGATTTAAGGTAGATTACATTTTTAACGAAGTTGGTCAGCATGACTCATAACACACGGGGCAGACATGGAGTTTCTGCTCAAAGTCAAGTTTGTGTCGATCTTAATAAACTGAATTTATTTTTTAAAATTATTTTAAATAAGGCGTAATGATTCATTTAAAAAACAGTAATAACAAAGGCTATGCGTGGTATCCGTTAAAACAATTAAAAGTTATTTTGATGATGGCCTGTGATGGGTGATCAAAACTGTCACAAGCATTCCGATGATTAAAACACACTATTATACTTAGAATTTTGTAAAATAAAAACCATCACACATACCGCACATTGCCTGGAACATGCACACAATAAACGAAATCTCAAATCGCCCGCTGATTCACTTTCTCAGGTATACCGCATTTTAACCTTTGCTGTCAGTGGTTAGAAGTCCATCCCACTTCACTGACAGCTACAAACAACTGAGTTTTGCAACACGTTACGATTCGTCCGAGGCGAGATCTACAGGTGAAATCCATAAATGACATCATATGACGTCATTCTATCTGAAATTCATATTGCGATCTTCGTAGCTTGTAATTCCTTTATTATCAGAACAGGCGAAATCCTGAATATATTACCTGACGATTAAAAGGAAATTACTATATCTCAACTTCCTCCAAGTTCCCATTAACTTCTGCTTGTGGTTTCTATTTCGATCCGCTAGAGTGACGCAAAACGTTGAATCAGAATACACCTATTGGCTAAAAAGAGAAATATATCTGAGTAAGTGCTAAATTCTGTTTACATTCCATTAATAATTTTAGATAGAATCTATTTCGTTATGTCTTTGACGTAAACTTAGTGAAATTTTTTGTTATTGTTGATAATAATAAATTTCTTTTCGAATCATGGTAATTACTACATAATCCAATTAAAAATCGATCTACTCTGTGTTTTTTACTATCTCAATTTAAAAAAGAATTAAAATTACATAACTTGCAGAAATCACTGATTTTGACTGCAGCTTAAAACTTCAATTCATGAATACATTTGCACCTCATAATGTCTAATGATCATGAGTTTGAAATTATTATATATTAGCAACAATAGTTTGTATTCACACCAAAAGATAGTAAAAGTAATTTACATTATTTCAGTTAATTATTTTAATGTTTTAGTTTATAATCTTTTGCATGTAATATTACACTTGGCATAATAATAACACAATAATTTAAAATTATAGCATAATGACAGACCTTAACATGAATAGATGAGCAGCAGGTGGAACGTTCATCCATTCCTGATGTTAATAATAGTGTGAATGAAGCTACCAGATGGAGCAGATTCTGTCGTTTTTTTATATTACATAAAACAAATGCCGACAGATTTCATTGCATACTATTTTTATTCACCAAAGTAATCTCCATACAATCCAACGACCTCCTTCCAACATTCGACTAACGTTTTGATGCCATCGCTGTAAAACTTAAAGAAGCAGGTTTTTAGACTTAAAGAACAGGCCCTTTTTGGCTTTTGAAACATTTCTCCTGCATATGGTTTTCAAGTGATCAATAAAGATGGTAGCATAGACCGTTAAGAAAAGGAGACTTGGCATTACTTGTTTCCCATTCAAATCTCTGTTCGATGTCAGCACATCTACAAGGACAACTCCTAATTGACGTAAAGTTGCACTAACAGATTATTATTACAAGGGGAAGTCAGTAAGTAAGATACAAATGCAGATAGTAACGAAACGAAACAAATGCAAGTACTGACTTGAAAGCTATATTTATTTCTCTACATAATTTCCCTATACGTTTAGTCATTTCACAAGCATCTCCATCAGTGGAATGCGATCTTTACCCCCCTCCCCCCCCCCAAAAGAAATGTAAAGCCGCCAGACCCAACTGCTGCTACCATCTTACAGCAGTCGTTAAAAATGCGGAAGTCCATGAGATGTCACATAGGCCTTTCTAAGGACTAACACCAGCAGACTTTGACTGTCAGACTTTGCCAGAACTCCTGACATCCCCACGAAATGAACCTTAATGAACTCTATCTTGTTCATATGTTCACTTCTATGTCATATGCTAAATAAATAAATAAATAAATAAATAAACAAGTCCCTCAATACCAGTAAGATAAAATTCTTTGGGCTGCTGCCTGAAGCAGGCAGTGACTTCCCTTTGTATAGCTTCATTGCCGCTTCGATTAAGAGGCCCGAACAGCTTTATCATAGAGAAAGTATTCATCCAAAAGATAATGTTTAAGAGGGATGAAAAAAATGGAAGTCACTCGGAGCAATGTCAGGGCTATAGGGAGCCTGCTCGAGGACTTTTCACTTGAATTTTCTCAGTATCTCACTTGTTGTAGTGGGAGTAAGATGATATTCAGTCTTCTGGGATTACGAAGGCATACTGCTTATCATATAGCCCTGACTTTGCTCCTAATGACTTCCTTTTGTTCGGTCCTCTTAAACATCATCTTTCGGCCGACTATGAAGTTTTATAAAGGGAAGTCACCGGGTTGTTCAGGCAGCAATCCAAAGAATTTTATCTTACTAGTTCCGAGGGGCTTGTGAAACAATGGGACAAGTCTCTGTGAAACAATGGGACAAGTCTCAATGTACAGGGAGATTTCGGAGAAATAAAAGTAGTTTTCAAATCGGTACTCGTATAAATTTCATTTCTATATCCATTTGTAACTTACTTCTGACTTCCGCTCGTGTATGATGTCATACTACTAACGTGCCTCCTTCACTTCTCTCCTTTCCTTCCTTTTTCTTATACACAATAATATTTAAAAAACGACAGTAGACTTTGCACTTTCGCATCATCGGTATTTTCTGTCATATCCATATACAAGCAATTCTATTGAATGTTATATCGCGTTTGTTACTATGATGCTAAACTATGCCGAAATCATCAGGGAGATTTGCACTGCAAAGCAATGTTTACTCCATCCAGGGACCATAAGTTTGACTGCATCGACGGTTGCAATATGTGTTATGAGAAAGCAAAACCAAAACATTCAAACGAAAAATAACGCAGATCCTTCTGAGATAATAATGGCACATCTTCAAAATGAAAGCATTACACATTTTTGAGCAATTACCAGGTCTTTTTTTACAAATATCTCTGGATGATAGTCTGTCAAGGGAGTAGGACAGGTGATGGAAAACATCCTATTTAAACTGCAGAATATTTTCCAGTCATTATTGCAACATTCAGGCAAATGCTGTCTTGGAGCAATAGAGTGCCTTACCTGTTAATCAGTGCTGGCTGCATTACATGCAATTTATTGTGGGTACCTTACAGCATCTCTACAGTACAGCTATGCATTGATGGTTTCGTCAGGTGCTCTAGTAAACTCTGAACATTGTCTTCTTCAATGGTTCATTTTGTTGATAACATCAGGTGTTTTTGTTTCTCATCGCAAGTAATGATTCTATCCAGCAATGGTTTATTCCAGTGACCTTGGATCAGTGAAGGGCAGATCAGTGAATGCATTTTGTGGGCCATAGAAAGCTTATATGGTACTCATTTATCGAGTTTCCTAACTTTTCCGATACTATGAAGATTCTATACTGCGGATTCAGAAACACTGACATTATTTGCCATTTCCCGACAGAATTGGTGAGAATCCGACTGAAAAAGGCTTCCAGTTTCCTGATTATTGGCCACCCTTGGTAAAAGTGGAGGATAAAAAAATGAAATAAATAATGTCTATTACTTGACTTAGATACTAGCACTTCTACAAAACATCAAAGTATTTTGCTAGAATATCTGATTCGTAATTTAAAAAAAAAATAAATAAATAAAAGCATCTTCAATTACAAAATGAGAAAAAGGAAAATGAAACTGATACAGCCAGATGACAGAAGCAAATTAAAAATTAAAATTTTTTGGCCATTGCATCATATTGCAGAAGAAACTGGGTGAGATGCAATAATTTTAATTTAATTTAGAGATTGTGGAATGCCTGCAAAATGAAATGCGAAGCATATCAAAACTAAAGCAACGAAAAGTTTGGGGTGGGATGTCCGTGCTCCCATCAATATCAACATCGCCCCCTCCCCATGTCGTATAAATGTGATAATGTGAATATAATTCCCAAGATAGTGGTGTCACATTAAAGCTACCTAGTGCAATGAATGCCATTGCATTCAATGATGAATCTCATTTCTGTCTCAGCAACGATGATTATTGAGTGCAGTTCTGAGACAGTGTGACAACTGGCTTATTCTTTACACCATGAAGCACACAGCTCATCAAAGTAGTGCCAAAAGTTATGGGCTAGGCAATTTGTATTATATAGGCCCATACCCCCCTAATCGTGTGAAGTGCAGCAGTTTGACTTGACATTGATTTAACAAGTGGCAGAAGACCTCTCAAGAAATATTGATAATTGCTCACAGTACTAGTGATATTTGCAGATCTAAAATCATGGATATTAATAGACCTCTCCAACACGTTCTGTAAATGATCAGTTGGGTTCATGTTGGACAAACATGCTCCATTTGTTGGGACTCTCCAGAATGTTCTTCAAACTACTTCTGGGCAACTTGGGACTTCTACAATATCCTGCTGAAATATCTCTTCCATTTTGCATTAGAGGGTCCATTCAAATTTATTACAGGTAGAAGCAATCACCAAGCATTGTAGGCCACTGATCAGTGATGTGTTTAAGTGGATCTAACCCATTGCCATGTGAACAGTGATGGATGATAGAACAGACAAAAAAAGACAATTATTTTGGGCCCATAATATCCAAGAGGGCCTGGCAATGAATTTACAAGGGCAAATGAGTGCCAATGGGCCATTAAAAAAAAAACATTAACAGAGGTGATTGCTGATATTTGAAGAACACACATTACACTATTTTTCTACTTAGTTTCCATTATAGTAAAGGTACTTGTCATGCATTGCAGCAGGAGTTATGTTCCCTGCCATAGAAGCTATTGAATGTGGCACAAACCTGTGAATATGAAATTTGCGAAAACTGCTGGGAAAGCGACATCAATATGAATTGTCTGTTCTTTCTCACCTTCTGTTGAATTCACATAACAAATCATCATTCACTAAAGATGATCAGCTTCTCCACTCATCAAGGACGTTTTCACCTCCTTCATTATAAAGCCAGACCCATCTCCATGCCATTGAAACCAATCTTGTTTTCCATAATCTCATAAAATTGATGGTGGATTTTACCCAGTTTAATATTCTTCTTATTCAGAAAATAAATCACCGAACAAATTTCACACAGTGAGGTGTGTTTTGATCTTCTGAGATATCGTAAACACTTACCGTCAAACAGACGGGCAGGAAGTTTTCCAACTGGCACCAGTATGATGGCAACAAATCACCACTTTCAATATGCAGGTGCACAATCACAACAGTGCTACAGTAGCAGTATTTAAAAACATAACTTATTTTTTGGATAGCCTTCACATATAAGCTATTTTTATCTTAATCGCACAATAAAATAAGGCAGAGAAAATTTTAGACTGGAAGTTTGTTGTTCTCTGATTTTGCAGAACATTCCAAGAGAGAAAATCTCATTATAATGCTACATAACCAAATTTCAGAGTTGGTTCAATTTAATCACAGGAATACAAATGATTTTTTTTTTTTAAATTAAGTACAGGTATGCTAACCATTTTATTCTTTTTTATTTTATTTTTTTTGCTAACAGCAGGTATGCATACAAAAACATGCAATGACCTATATATTGTTAAATTGTCTAAAAGTTTAAATTGTTGCTAAAATTGTTTCAGTAATTTGTATTTACTAAATGATGTATATAATAATAATTATTAACTGGAAATGCATCTCCAAGCATAGGTAATGATTTTTCAATTGAAAAATGGAAG